>WYDF02291191.1:0-16258 GCA_009867245.2 Adranes taylori
CTCCCCACTCCGTACTTAACCAGTGTCCAAGCCTTTTACTTGCTCAAACTTTGGACCTTTAATTAAACGATTTACGATGATAAAAAATCTTACTGGTTTGTTTGGGATGAATCTCAGCCCGGCAGAGGCGGTCATGAAATTGCTTCAGTGGTGTTAAAGTGGGCAAAAGCTATCCTAACAGGTAATGATACAGGGACTTTAATTATTTGGTTCGATAATTGTCCGAGTCGAAACAGGAACATTATGATGATCGTAAACTATTTTTATCTTTTACAAATAATGTCCTTCATTAAAGCTTATCATTCAGAAGTTCCTCTTACGAGTACATACTCACATGGTAGCTGATATTCATGCTTTTATTGAAAAAAAAACCATAAAAAATCTAATGATGAAAATATGTAAGCCATGGGACTCGCGGCAATTAATAAGATCAACCAGGGCTACAGTTTTAGAGATGGAGTTAAATAACTTTAAGAACTTTAAGAATTTTGTATTCTGGTTCAGGATCGCCCCTTATTAATAGAAAACTTACAGTGGACAAAGAAAATTTTCTAATGTCATCACCTGAATACCTTGAAGTTCGAATAGAAGATCCAGGAATTCTGTACTATAAAACAGATTAGTACAAATGGACTATAAAATGGTAAACATGAATTGATCCTCTAGAAGAACGATTGACTTACCACTAGAACTACATCCATTGCGTGAAACCCCAAAATCAATTAGCACAAAAAAGTACGACCACCTTCTTAGTTTATTGCAACGGATACCAGCGCAATTTCATAATTTTTTTAAAAATATTCCTGTCATAGCTCAACCAGAAGATGATCATGGCGAGGATTAAAGATATTCTCCCTGTATATAATTTTTGGTAAATTGTTTATTGTCTCTTGTTGTTTACACTTAATAATACTTTTTACCTTTTACTATAATGTTGTTTTCTTTTCAATAAATGTAATTCATTTTAACTACTGCTGATACTTACTATATCATATCCTGGTCTACCTGGATTTTAATATAATGGTTAACAGTCGGTAACTCCAGAAATATACCAAAAATAAAAAACTAAGATCATTGATACGAACTAATCGTTTTCTCCCCATTATGTTGTAAGTCTTCCCAAAAAACTGAATTCGTATATCAACAGCAACATAAACAAAAAATAATTTTCTCTCGGCGTTAATTTTCTCTCGGCGTTAACCATTTACTACTATTTACCTCTAAGGCGCAGAGTTATATTGCCATACTAAAATCTACAACAATACCAACCTAAACTGAGTTACTTTTATATAATTGTCTCATAAATTTTATCATAAACGGGCTAGCCACTTGCATGTAAAATAATTAGTTATTACTAAATAAAATCGTAACTTAAATTTCATCATAAACTCGACTTAAAATGGAATCATATAATTCTCCCTTTTGGCATGACATTAATAAGCAACATAACCAAATTATCCACCATTAATGAATCACGACACCAATTTGCTAAGATTCATGTCGATAGATTATTTCATTTATTATAAGTCTCCAAAATTACGGAATATTACTGTGTGGAATATAAGCTTTACTACTGCCTAGTACGGAATTAAAAATAAAGTAATTTGAAATATAAAACCTTGTTATTTTAGAAACACATGCAAACAAATTTGATAATTTGCTATATTGACATTCATATTAGTAACCGTCAGGATGCTCTTTTCCATTTATTATTGACGTCCAAAAAGTAATTCGCAGGTTATTTACTTATTCACAGGTCACCGTTGGCCAAAGCCTACTATCTTTTAATAAAACAACACTGAGAAATATTGGACGAATTCATGTCTTTAGGCAAACGCCATATTGAAAAAAGGACCTGTCAAATTTTGGTCGCAAACATTTCAATACTATTTGATTTTTCTAAGTGTAAAAGAACTTCTCTATCAAATTAGGTGAGTGATTTGAAGCCGGGAAGCGTTCAAAAATCTGTTATAACGCAGATCGTTCAGAATTTACAATGTAATATGATCTCAATAATATTTACATATTTTTTAAAATTTTATGTTCCTAAGTTTATTAGATCATGTTATTTAAAATACTATTTTACATATTGGCAGAAACTGTATTGTGCGTAAAAATAATATTTCCATAAACATAGAAATGTTTTATTGACAGAAATTAACCAATAAACAAAACTTAAATAATTTATAAAGTACAAATGTAATTTGGGAATCACTGCATTAGACATTACCTTAATACCATTTATATATATAATACGAAAAAAAACTGTCTCCAAAATGTCGCTTTCTTGGCCCCATTAAAATAATTAAGCTGTTCTCGGTTACAAATCATTACCAAAGGAGACGACTTTCACCTTAAGTGCGGAGCCGCTCAATTAAGTTCTCTTCCCACATTTCACACTAATCGTTTGATAACTTAACCTGCTTGGAAAGTGAGCCAAATAAAATGGATAAACATTTTTGCACAATTGAAATAAATAAATTACTTGCACTCCTTCTTTATTGCCATGAAATTCTACTGTTTAGAGTTACCTCATAATCTATAGTTATTTTCTACTAATAAAGACAAGAAATGACATACTATATACACTCGAGTCGTAAGTTAGTCTATCTTTCTAATTGCTTGATATTTCCCAAGTGTAATTTTTACTTGTACCTTTATTTTTCCTTTTTGGACCCTACATTATGACCGGAACCTTTATCGCTAATGGAGCTATAGAATTGCCCTGATGATGGGTTGTATATAACTATTGCTATTCGATATTTTCCACAATTTTGCGGATGTGTTCTGTTGGGTGGCTATTTACTGCTTCCATTTCCTTTGCCTGTAGTGCTGCTGTTGTCTCTGAGTTTCTGATAAGCCACTTTACGGCGAGTGTCTTTCTACGAAGTTTGTGGTCGGCTATCGTGCATTATTCTTGTGCTTCTTCGTACCCATTGATCCATATTCTATTCCGGAACATCAGCTGAGGCCTTGTAATCAGCATCGAGGCCTTGAATTCAGCTGAGGCCTTGTATTCTTCCCGCTGTCAGAAAGTTTTATATCATACTTGAGTATTGGGTATATTTTATGCGCTGACTGCAGTCCTTAGTTCTCCTGGCTCTTTAGCTGTTATGCAAATTTCATCTTATTGTAGAAAGTGACTCCTAGTAGGTAGGATTTTTTTATTGCTTGCGTTTGCCAAACATCATTATTTAATTTTCACAATTGATTTTAACTTTCCAGTCCTTGCTGAAGTTAGCTATTGCTTCTAGGAATTTTTTTAGCTTGCTTCTTGGTACCTTTGGATTTTGATGCAATGTTACCATTGCAGTGTCTTCCGCGAATTGGAGCAACTTGACTCGTTCTATGTTATAAAATTTCGGCCTGTTGCAGACGAATATGTTAAATAGTACAGGTGATAAGAGCGACCTGAGGTATCCCCTCATCTGTATTTTTTCTGCATGATATTTCATTACCATATTTTATCTGGAATGCATGATTTTTTAAGAATGCTTGAACAATGTTTGTTAATTCTAATGGAAAAATTTTCGCCCATATCTTGAATATCAGTTTTTCAAGCCAAACTCGATCGTACGCTTTTCCGACGTCGAGCAACGCCCTGTAGACTGTTAATCCGCGCCTTCTTGCTTCTCTTATGAAGGTTTTCAGATTTACTGCTTGCTTGATAGTTGTCAATTTGTCTCTAAATCCTAACTACTTTTTCGGGATTATATTGTTGTCTCCTGCGAAAGTTTGGACTCTGTTTTTGATTAAGCATTCAGCCACTTTTGATAACCTATGTAAAAGCCTTATCGGTATCCTGTTTATCAGAATTGTCGCATTTCTGTTTTTTTTTTGGAATTGTTATTATTTTCCATTTTTGTGGGTAATGACTGATAATTAATATTTGAATGATGATATGCACCATGTGCTTGGAAAGTACTTTATGTTCTCCGGAAGTACTTTCAACGCCATATTTGGTATTTGATCATTTCCCGGAGCCTTCCTTGGATTTAGATTTTTAATTATGTCTGAAACTTCTGTGTTAGTCACCTCTTCGAATTCTGTAAATACCGAGCATCCTAGCAGCAATATAATGTTTCTATGGCCGATTATTTTTTCTGTTTTTGTATGACACGTCTGCATTTTGAATTGGATTGTTGGTGTATGGGTTTTTTCTGACATATTTTAAAAATTTCCAAAACTGGTTTTCTCCTTCCATGGTTTTTCGTGTTTGACTGGCTTAGACTTTTCCTAGATTTTTTCTTTGATGGTGTATTTGAAGTTTTCCACTGTCTCGTCTATCTACTCTGAGTTTTGGATATTTTTCTTTTTCCTTAAAATTTTTGTTAAATGTCAGGATCTGACTTATATCGAATTCATATTTCAATCATTTTATTCTCATATGAGCTGTTTTTGATTTTTGCGCAAAATCTCCTATTTCTGCAATTATCGGATGGTAATCTGAAGAAAGCTTGTATGTGATATAAGCTTTAATATTTTTTTGAATTTTATGGAAAATGAATATGTCTATGACATCTACTCTATTTCTTGAGTTGGATGGCAATGAAGGGGCTTGTTTGGTCCTATTGTTTGAGAATTGTTTGATTATTTGGTCCTATCGGATTGTGACTGTCCAATTTGAAATCGTTTTTTGCCTGCGTAGCTTGTCATCCTGCTGCCCTAAAATAGATGTTTTGAATTAAGATCGCCACCTGCTATTGATTTTCCAAGCTTGCAGATTTCGACGATGAGTTATGTTGTTGATATCATCTTGGGGTTTTGGTACGTGGTGACTAACACCATTTTAAAATACCATTTGCATTCCAGGTACTAACTCATATTTTTGACTTATAATCCATAGGCAGTTTTTATGCTATTATTTATTTGTGGAATCATACCGGATATTATTTATTTAATCGTGTTTTCTAGATCCAAATTGCTGTTTTGTAATGTCATATTGTTTGTCCGTTGAGCGTAGCTGACTCCAGCTTGAACTTCCAGTATTTCTTGCTTTTGTATTTTTTTCTCCAAGTTTTGTAAATTCGGAATGAGTGGGCAATTCTAACTATTGGCTCTAAGATTTGCTTTACACTTTATGTATTTGAATTGTGCTTCTTCTACCTTACAATTAAAGGATAGATGGGGTCCTGAACATTTTGCGCATATCTGAGTAGCCGTGCAACGGTATTGTACGTGCCCATACCTTTGGCATTTATAGCACTGTTGAACACGCGTTGGCCATAACTTTACTGACGTCGAGAACTTTTTTCCCCTCAATAGTTTTTTTCTGTATTAATCATAACCATTGGATACTTCCTTGATTGGTTTCCTAATCTCGTTACAGAATGTACTGGCAGTCCTTGATTTTCCAGGTCTTTATTTCCTCGTTGGCTAATCTTTTTATTTACAATCACTTATTTATATTCATTAAATCCGAGTTTAATTTGTAAATTATGTCCTTGTCAGTTTTTCCCGTCATATCTAAGGCAGTGTTATATCGTAATATCTAAAACGATGCCAATTTCGTTAATATCAACAGCAAATAAAAGAGGCCCTAGAAAACTCCCATGTAGTACTTCGATTTTTTCAAAAAGAGAAATTAAAACTATTCAGTCGCATTTCCATCTATTCCATACAAGCCTAATGTCTTTATGAACATCGGTTTTACTTTTAAGGGCACTGCTCTGTACACAATTATGAGACATTTCTATAACAATATCATAAATTGTAATTGACATTAAATTATGTTTTTAATGTATAAATAACGAAAAAAGTAAACAATAGATTTACATCTATTAAAAGTTGGAACTACTGCTACGTAGCATTATTCTAACAAACACGTGTCGACATATCTATTCAGAGATTTCCAATAACTTCAGGTAATCACTACACGATAAAATTTCTTGTCTGTATATTCTCAATACAACTGCAATTCAGGATGACTGATAAATTTTGAATACAGAGGATGTGGAAAATACGACTTACGTGAACTGGTTTCAGTATTGTATGTGCTATTCTCAACTGAAGCACATACTACAATTTTTATATTTAGCTACAGTTTGCGATTCTTTTTATACGCTTTTCGTATATGGCAATTTACGAGTATTACATTATATGCAATATGTTTTTCATTTAATATACCCTCTTCTATGACGCAACTTTTCAGAATTACTGAATCATGAGCATTCGACATTTTACATGTTCTATTTACACGTTAGTTTTGCAGCTTATTACAATACTGTTTCTGTCTGTATATTTTGCGTAACTTGAAGGCAATTTATTGTCTTTACACAATATTTTATATAATATCATACGAAAATCTTTTATTGAATTTGTATATTTATATAAAAAAATTCTTTTGACACCCAAAAATTGACCTCATCATGATTCTTTAAAAATTAAAAAAAATGTTGTGAATACGTTTTTGTACAAAAAGGTCGCATAGTTTGAACAGTAAATATACCCTACATAATGTAACGCCAAAGGTTCTTAAACGTATTCAATTCCTTAGATTCTACTACAGAGACGTTAGATATTTTAAATAAGCATGTCTAAATGATAAGAAATCATGAAAATAAATAAAATATGGCAGCTATGTAGCATTTATTATAAAAGTCAGATAATATGAAAAGAATGTAGTATAATAATTCATTCTATCCTTTTACCTACAAATAGAGGAGATCGAGGAAATAGCGAAGAAATAGAGTAAATTCTTCGCGGAGTTAGATGTAACTCCATGAATAATTTCATCATGCAGGAGTTACTTTGTAGATGAAGGGTAAATTAGCCACGACGCAGAAAAGTAGGTACGAGGAAAAGAGAAAATAAGCATGTTACATGAAATTAAGCGAGATTCAGCGTAGTTTTGGGAACTTTTGAGGTCGGGCAGTTTTCGACAACAAAGATAGAATGGTGAATTAACTGATAGGTTTTCCACTCGGGAGAAGTAACATACATTCAATATTTTCACCGGCTTAGGCCAAATCCGTTCCGTGGAAAACTGACAAGTAAATATAAAAACTGGTGTCCTGAGCAAAGTTTACCAGATTTTTATCATATTTTAGCCAGCTTTTAAAGCTATATTTTGTCAGTAATGTAATCCTTTTTATAATCCTATCGTTTTGTCGCGCGTTTGAAATGTCTTCAGGACAGATGTGAGTAGCGATTTTACTTATTATAAATCAATTGATTTGAGAAATTCAAACACCATAAGTTATGATTTTATTGTGAGGAGCTAATTGAATTTAGTGTAACTATTTGTCATCTAATGTAAAGCTAACTAATTAGTAATCTTATTTAAATCGTGTAAGCTAATTGTTAATCAGTATGTCCTCTTCTGTCTGAATTATTTACTAATGCACTATTTAAAAGGGATTGAAGTTTATTTTATTTAGTTGAAACTGGTGTTAGAATTTATCAAATGCAAACTATTTTCTTATTAATAAATTGCTTTAGAATCTTGATCTGCTTGATTAATATTGTGCTTTATTATTTCATGGTCCGTACTTAGCCTATTTATATTTGACTTATTTAATTCAAGGCATGAATAGATTGTTGTAGTTTTGTTACTTTAGTGTTTTATTATTTGATGGACGCTAATAGTCTAAATTGAGAAAAAGTTGTTCCAGAGTTGGATCCAAGTGACTAAAATACATTCTGTCCTCATATCCATAACTTTTGGCATTGTGTAAACCTCATTAAAAAGGTAAGTTGGTTTAGAGGGATGATCATGGCTGCATGGATTAAAAATCTGAAAACTGTCAGCTTATGTGTCCAAGGAAACGTTAAATTGGAGTGAATCAAAGTATCACAATAGGTGTTTTTCTATAAATTTGAAATGAATATTTTGTCATCAGAGTACAATATCTAAAAAAGGAATTTTGGAATTTACTGTTAATTTATATGTTAATTTAAAATCGGGATGTACTGAATTGAAGACTGAGTTTAGTAGAGGAATTTCATCGATAGTCCCACCAAAAATTATCAAAACTTTATCAATCTATCTTTTACAAAACTTAATTGGTTTAATAAGAGGATTACCTAAACTTAAAAGGGTAAGTCCTAAGTTTGACATGAATAGTTGAAACAAGATTGGAGCTAGACAACTATCTATAGGTAAACCTGTAGTTTCTCTTCTTAAGATACCATTGAAAATGAAAAAATCTTGCTTAAGACAAAGTTTTGGGATATTAAGTAGAAACTGGCAACTTTCATTTAATTTCTCCGACGTCAGCTCTATTGCTTCAGCTCTGGGCACTGAAGGGAATAAACTGATATATTAAAAGAGTTGTAATGAGGAAGAAACACGAATTGTTTCAACTCTTTGATTAAGTGTTCTTGATCAAGTATTTAAAATTGAATGATCGTTGATGTTTAGGTGTTCTTTGAATTTTTGTTCATCCATTTTGTGAAGTTATACATTAAAGATGGACAAAATGAAACTATAGGTCTTACTGGTAATTACAGGATGGTTTTATCAGTTAGCAATTGGTTCTTAGGTCACTTGTGGAGCTTTTGGAGAAAATAAATACGAGGAGTTTTGAAATTTTTCAGTATGATGACTTACAATCTCTACATTTTGCTGGACAGTTTTTTAGTAGAGCTTTATGTTCAGTTACGATCTGATTTGAAGGATCTTTGGTGATGGTATTGTATTTATCAGAGTTTATCAATTTTTCTTCCATTTCAATAAAATCTTAATTATTTAATACCACAAGACAGTTGCCTTTGTCAGATTTCGTAATTGTGAAGATATTTAATTTATAATGATTAATAATTTCTTTAAGGACTATTTTATTAGGAGTTAAAATTTTTATTACTTAAAAAATTTGTTTTAGACCGCCATATGTCATTCAAAAATTAGTCGATAGTAATAGTCGATAGTAATAGGTAAGATAGTAATAGTCGTTGTTATAGAAATGTCCTAATGGGATAAATTTTATAGATTTGTTCAAAAATTAGTTCAAAAGTTAATGAATTTTTTATGAAAATTTACTGAACTAGGTTAATAGTAATTAAAAATTGATTTTATGTTAATAAGACTTTGTGAAAGAGAAGTATTTAATATAGTCCCATTCAATAATTTTATATTTTGTTTAATTTTGACGGTTTTGATTGCTGAACTTTGTGTGTAAGTACCACTAGTCGAAATTACATCAGTGTAACTATTCGACATCTTACGAATTCAATTAAAATGGAGATTTGGGCTACTCTCTTCTTCAATTTATCATAATAATCAAATTTATACCCGACTAATTGAATTGAGTCAAGAAAATAAATCATTGTATACTGTTATTATTTTCTGAATTTATTAAAACCCTAGAAACTATATATTAAATTCAATTTATTTATTAATTTTCTACTGTTCTCGGTAGGATTGAGTATGTTTTAACTGGAAGTAGAATTTATTCATCCAGCTAAAGCTCGCACAATTCAAAGTCACACCATTTTTAACGCAACAGTATTTCATAATTTTCACCCGTTATAGAGGGGACACTGATTTTTAAGCACGCTCCAGAATTCTCGGCATCTACTGCATGTAGCATAAACGTATTTCAACATCTACTGCATGTAGTATATACCTATTCAACCGCCATAAAGCATTTTTCAAATGATGTCATTTTTTTTATGTAAAAAATTTTTGTACGGTCCTGGTAGAATTTTAATACAATTCTTCTTTTTTATACCGCCCTTGACATTCTAGAATCCAATTACTTTTTTTTTAAATAGTTACAAATCCAGTTACTTTTTTCAATGCACTTGAGTGAAATTTAAAGTTCAATGTCAAAAGCATTTGACAACAGGCGCCATCTCACGCCGAATCTAAGGCACTACAGGCAAGCAATGAAGCAAAACTCTGTGTTACCGGGAAGCCTCCGAAATTCAATTTTCCCACTAAAATCCATACCGGAAATGATCTGAAATTTATTATTCGGAAAAATTAGCAGATAACTACAAGTGCAAGTATCACATAAGTTTAGCTATCGGTGGTTGTAGGTGCACAGGGTAAATTTGTGTTAGCACAATGGGGAAGATCCAATATGTAATTCAAATTTTAATACGCGCACAATTTTTGCTTTGCTCGTTATTTTTGGAGTGTTTAATTTTAATTTATTCACCTCTGAGATACGTCAAAGATACTCCCTAAATGTCAGAATGAAAACTACTCTGTTAATGCATTTCAATATCCTATAATTATTATATCAATAAAATCCTGATAATAGAATATGAAATGTAATTTATATTAAATATATAATATTGTTAACTAATTTAGACAAATTCTGCGAACTAACATACTCATTCTATGACATGTCAGAATCAGCCTTTCATAAAGTAGTCGCCCGCTTAATATGTATAACTGACAACTAAGTAATTTAAGATGGCATATCACATATAATCACAGATTACTACATGTATGTACTTGAAATCCGTGCCTAAATCATTTATATTCAAAACGGCTTTATACAGTATAACACGTGTAATATACAGATTGTTTCATATAAAATCGGAGTAACATGTTAATTGCAATGTTTAATTGAAATATTACAATTAAGTTAAGAATTGAACATTAAGTTACTAAGCAAATTCAGAATGATACAAACATCAAAATACAAACAAATGTTTATTACTCTACAAGTATTTTGATGTTTTCGATTTTCAATTGCTTTTATAGAAACATTAATATGAGTGATTCCAAAAATGAAGATATATACGAGCAATGATCAAATAATACGGGGAATTATTATTTTTCTCCAATAAAATTTATTTATTCCTCCATGTTAACATTGTTCCCATCAAAATATTCTGCAAAACACATTCTTCATTTTATTGAACGTGGATCTAGCCTTCTCTATTCGAACCCTTATTTCCTTAGAGTGTCCCATTGTTCATTGAACTGACACCCAAGATATGTCATTGTCTTTCTTTCTAAGGGGACTCCATTGGCTGATATATCTGAGTTTACAAACTGGGTTTTTGCTTACCACCATATATTTTGTTTTTTGGACATTCACTAAGAAGCCATAACCAGTGCCTTTTAATATAACTCTATCCAGTAAGGCTTGAAGACCTTGCCTGCTATCAGCTATCAGAAGAGTGTCATCTGCATAACGAAAATTATTAATTAACCTTCCGTTAACATTTATGCCTTGATCGGCTTCATATAGGGCTTCTTGATTTAGTGCTTGTAATTAATTGATTAAGATTATCATCAAAACGTCCCAGTTCTTTGTCTTCTGCGTCAAATGTTAAGCATATGGTTCTATGCAGTTAATATTTACTGGCCTTGCAGTGAATTGTACCATTATAAGCCTATCCGACTTACATATCACATTGTAAACTGATTGCTGAAGACCTCTAGAAATTATAAATCCAACTCCATTTTTGTTGAGCGTACTCTCATCTCCACTGTAATGCACAGTATAGCCGTTAACAACACAGCTTCTTTCTTGTGTCCATCTCATTTCACTTATTTCCAGGATATTAATATTAAACCGACTCATTTCTATTATAATATTGTGAATCTTGCCACCCTCAAACATACTTCTAACATTCCATGTACCTATCCTTCTAAATGCTTTGTTAAATCTAATCTTATCTGAGCGGGAGATTCCTAGCAACCTTGTTTCATTGAACGAACGCCCGTACTCGGGGCCATTGTTTGAATTTGCAGCCATTATTGATCATGATTTTACTAGGGATGCTTAATGCAGTGCTTTCCCGTTGCCTTCTGCATCCTTATACCGTTAATCCTACCTAAATTCATCCGCCTTTGGGGCCTGTTTCTCAAACCCAGGACAAAATAGTGCCCTGCACAGAAGTGCGAATGTGTTGTGTACTTATCCCAGCACACACTCGGTCCCCTGTGCCTAATTTAGCCGCCATGACGCGTTTCCATCTTCAACAAGTGGAGGCACATACCAGCGAAGTTCGCTTCATCGCTATCTCAGACCTTTCAGCGTTTCTCAGAAAATCCGCAAAATGAATAGAAAATGTCACAAAATGCCATATCGGGTGAAATTGGTGAATACAGAATCCTACCTGTGTGGCTTTTTGCGAAAAATTCACGAACAAACAAGGAAGTGCGCGAAGGTGCATTACCGTGGTACAATCAGCACGAGTTGTCGGACCACATATTCGGACGCTTTTCATATTGTTTCACGTAAACGGCGTAAAACTTTTAAATGAGACCGAAGTATAGCGGTGCCGTATCGGCTCAACTAACAAGAGATTGGTGAAATAGCACTGCCTAAACTGGTTCAGTGCTCATTTGATTACGACGTGAACCATGAGCATAAGGGCAACAAGTATTTCAATCGTATACTTTTAGCTGCATAAGGCTCGAATGCTTCGGCGTTCTCGAGAAAATAGTTTCAATGAAACAAAATATCATTAAATAACATTTTTAACGAATAATCCAAATGCATTTGAAGGCAGCATGCATTTACGCGTGTCTATGCGATACCGTTGTAGTTTATTAAATATGATGTGATGTTCGTTCAATATAAATCGCTGTGGAACGCTGTGGAATATAAATCGAAGTAAAAATCGCTGTGGAACCAAAACACAAGTTATTGACAGCTAGCAATAAACTAAATTACCAATATGGATGCAGTTGTGAACATACGTTTGGGAATACATCTACCAATAAATCAACTACAAAAATTTAGCACTTGGACTTCTACAAATCCGAGAAATTTAAAAATTCCGCGTATTATCATACCTCGTATATAGCTGCATTATATGGAAAGATATGTAAATTTAATACATCTGTCAATATGACATTTCAAGTCTTCAATAAATATACAAAGGCCTGCTTGAAAATACGTGCATTGTAAGTTTTGCAAATTATGTTATTAATTACATTTCGTGGCCGTGTGATTGGGTTTAAAAAAAATTTAATTGCACCAAATATAATAAAATTTAAAGGTTTTAGAATGTTTTAATTTAATTTATTAATTAAAACAATAAATTACATTAACTTTCTATTGAAACAACAATACTTTTACTAAGAATTCATTAATTCATTAATAGAATTCAAGAATGCAACTTAATGATTCCAATTTAATTAAACAATTTAATACATTTATAGTTACTTATTATAATATATTTAGCAAGGCAAACTGAGAATTACATAAAGATTCTAATATAATAATTTTGCATAATCTCGAAGCGATTTTCTTTTACAAGGAACTAACAGCGTTCAAATACTTGATCTCACAATGCAATATGGCGAATACAAATTCTCTTTTATATATGAAGCGATATTATATATGAAGCAGTAAAATAGAGCATAACCTTATATGGTATTCTAATTAAGAACTTAATATACATATTACAAAAAATTACTTATTTGTGTGAAACAAGCGATACTTAATTAATAAATTAGCATAAGACTAATTTATGCAACTTCAAAACATGTATGAATTAGCGGATGTATATCTCATTGCTTGTAATGAACTGATCTTCAGGGTCATACCTAACGTGACCATACGTCCCGTTTTAGGCGAGATAGTACCGCTTTCAGACTGTGTGTACCACTATCCCCTGCGAGGACAAAAAAGTCCCGCTTTCGTAGACAGACCAAACGATCATTTAATTTAAAATTATTTTTTGCACTCGCAAAATGTGGTGATGGCGGAGGCGTGCGGGGCGAGAGTTTTTAACCCTTCAAAAACTGAAAATCTAAATTTCGTCTTACACGTTTCGGATAGATTTCAACAAAGAGTCTTTCAACCGAATTTCAAGCTTCTACGTTTAACCGTTTCCGAAATAGCCTAAAATTTTAACTCTGATCGAATTTCGTAAAATTCCCTCTTAGTGGGTGCTTACGTCATAAGAAGAAGCCTTTTTCAAATCTGAAAATCAAAATTTCGTTTTACAGGTTTGTAATGGATAATAACGAAGAATATTATTGCCAAATTACAACTTCCTAAGGTACTTGATTTCTGAGATACGATAATTTTATATTTTAATTTTTGTCTTATAACCGATAATTTTTGTCTTATAACCTTCGACCCCACTTTTTAACCCTTCAAAACCTGAAAATCAAAATTTCGTCTTACACGTATCGAATAGATTTTAAAAAACTCTTTCAACCAAATATCAAACTTGTACGATTATCCATTTCCAAAATAGCCTAAAACTTTTACCCACTTTTTAACCCCTTTTGGGGCCGAATTTCGAAAAATCACCTCTTAGTGGGTGCTTGCTTCATGAGAAGAAGCCTTTGCCACATTTTCAACTTTCTAGGTCTAGGGGTTTGGGATGGGCGTTGATGAATAAGACAGTCAGTGAGTCAGTGTATTGGGCGTACCCTTTTATATACAGAGATGTAAGTAAGTGCAATTGCAATGCACACTACCAGTGGCATGTTACGTCGTGAGTTTATACGTCTTCAAGAAGAAAATAGAAGAAAAAACAAGAAAAAACAAGAAAAAAACAAGAAAAAACAAGAAAAAAGAAGATAAAGATGTCTGGATGTTGACATATGGTTGTGAAATATGGGGAGTACAACGCAAAACCAAGAAAAAAGCTTTGAACAACTCATGTTAGTCCATTGCAGCGATCACAGTTTGTCCACGATCATAAGCGACTCAAGCTAAATATATATCGTGTGGCCCAGACAAAGACGTATAGCTCGATGAAGTACTGACTTTGTACGATTTTTACGGGCCATCTGAAGACATAAAATCAGAAGCTGATGATGATCGTTATGACGGTATACATGTAACTGAACTGATTATCTGTATAAACAGATATTAATCTTAAAACCTTTATTGGGATGTTGATAGTTAGTTCCTTTCGCTCTTATCCAGATCATAGGGCTTTCACGAAGTTTCTCCAGTGCACTCTATTTCTAGCGAGGACCTTCAGCTCTGCAAAAGTTTTCCTTCCTTCTTTGCCTCTTAATCTACAGTCCTTCTCCATGATGTCTTTGCTCTTCCACGTTCCCTTTTTCGCTGCGGATTTGAGAACAAAACTTCCACAGCATCCTGGTTTTTTCGGAGTGTATGAACAATCCACCTCCATTTTCTTCGCTTGATTTGAATGTAGATGGATCCTCTCTTGTTTAGTTTCAAAGATATTCGTTAGAAATTAAATTTGGCAGCAGATACGAAGAATTTTTCTGATGCATTTATTCAGGAAGACCGGCAAGCTACTGGTGATTTAGGAGATGTCCTTCCAAGTCTCATAGCCGTATAATAGCACTGCTTTCATATTGTTTCTGAATATTTGGAGTCTGGTCGTTGTTGAAATCTCTCTTGCCCTCCAGAGTGGATGCAAAAATATGAAGGCCCCATTTCCCTTTCTATTTTTTGCTCTGACATCTGCAGCTGCACCACCAGCATGGGTAACTATACTCCCCACGTGAACGTTTGGATGTCCATATTGTTCACTCTCAGTGTTCTTACATCGCTTGTGTTTATCTTCATAATCTTTATCTTGGAGGAATCTACTTTCAGATCCACCATTTTGGTTTTTAGCTTCGCGCTCTTGGAGTTTCTTTTCCATATTAAGATGGTTTTGTGAGAGTAGGCAGATAACATCTGCAGATCGAGATCCTCCAATCGTTCAGTCAGCTTCCACTGTTTGTCCGTCTCTTTTCCATCCGTGACTTTCCTCATCACCGCATCCAAAACCAATGGAAAGACTGTTGGGGACAGAGTACATCCCTGGCGAACTCTTGACTGCAAATGGTTTCGTGAATTATTATTATTTTATTATTGACATAACATAACATCATTACTCTAAACAGAAATACAAATTTTACAACAAAAAAACGTAAAAAAACAAAAAATAGCAAAACCCATTGAAAACGCCACTGCCCTCGCCTAGAAGGAATAAGAAATTTTCACCTTCTTTATTTCCTATCCTCAATGCACTGCGCTCTTCCATCTTTCCTCAATAATTCTTTCCGTTGTCCCTATATATTTTATTTCCCCTATCAAACACACTCTTACATTACCCGCCAAACATCTTCCTTCATCGCTCCAATCCATTAATCTAATACCTTCAGCTTTCCTCATCTCTTCCACATATCCTTTCACTCTAATCTATTCAATACCTGTTTCCTCTTTCCTCACACCCACATCTATATCGCTCATTCATCTCTTTTTTTTCATTCATTCTTTCATTCACTTTCTTCCTCTCGTTTGCCCATTCAGTCAAACATTTACCCATTCTTTCATAGTCCGGACTATTCAAATAAACCATTTTTACCAATCTCACATTCTCATCCACCATAACCTTTTTTTCATACCTTACTAATTAT
>WYDF02291202.1:0-16257 GCA_009867245.2 Adranes taylori
AATCAGACACCCCTCGAAGTAACTAGAGTTTCGTCGATCATGATATCTTCAACAGAATAAAATAGAGATTGAATTTTTTTTGTACTATTTCAATTAGTTGTTCTCCGTTTTGAATTGTTTCATTATTGTTGAAGTGTAACATTTTCAATAATAACCGATATCGATTTCTTGACTTTATGGAACGAGGTATATCCTATCGATAAATGCCTTGAGTTGACCAGTAATCAGGTAGGGCATTAAGGCTCACTAAACCCATCCAAATAGTCAAGTCCAGATTTTTTTATTTCTTTTGTATCGGTTAGCGTCCATTTATTTAATCTAGCATACTTTTTATATTCTTTCGGACTTATTTTTCTGATCTGCAAATGTGTTCGTTTATGTGACAACCAAATTCATAATATCGTCATCAACGATCAAGAAGAATGCTTCAATTGGAGATGTCATTTGGTAAATCTCGTTGTAGACCATGGCGACCAGTGAACGGAAATTATGTATGTCGTCCAACATATTATTTCCAGCCGGAATTCGGATTCATATAGAATCATCTAAATCACTGCTTAGACCAATCTCATCTGCCATTTTTTGAAGTTCAGCTTGTGTTAAAATTCGACGATTCGACATATAGAGTGCACCAGTTCACTCGAAAGTTTTCTCGGAACAATCAAAAATGAAATTTGTAGCACAGCGCCTTCTGTGTAGGTCTTAGTAATTGGGTAGCAATAACGTCTGGCTTCAAAGACAAACAGGAGTACACTAACGACTTTACACTTCATACTGCGAGCGAAGCCTTGCATCAGTCTTGTGGTTCAACTTGCAGAAATATGTATCATTACTAAGTGAATAACGTGGCCTTGGCAGTAAATATATATACGAGTATGTATTTTTTCTTAGTAGACTTGTGAATGGCTTGTGTTCATATGTGAATGCATTTTAAAAAATGTCTAAAATGAACAAAATAAAACACAATGAATAAAAATGACCACCAATTAAATGTCTTATATTACAATATTAATAAAATGTAAAACATTAGTTGGCCTTGGGGACTTTTTTTTTATTGTATCATTTGGCATTCAATATGTTAATGTCATATTTTATATAAACTTATATAAACATTCTTATTCTTTTTTAGAAAACATGCTTTTTATCATTTTCCAACTTTATCATGCTTGTTTGTACTTTATTTTACGCAGTGCGCTAAATCAATTTAATTAATTATTTATTAAATCAGAAATTCATATATTTCAAGTCATATAGGTAAATTAAACCAGCTCGAATTTTAAGTAAAATTATTAATTAATTATTCAAGTTCAATTTCTTGTGTAATTCAATTCAATTATTTTGTCCAATATTCTTCCAAGCTGTCACAATTTCGGTAGGGTTTTAACTTTTATTCTCCCAATTGTTCACCATAAACCCTATGCCATACACATTCTTTCCCTCTAGCTCATCCAATATCTATTTCGTCTTTTACCACTTTCGTACTTCAATTAATGTTCTATACGCCGTTCATATATCCGACTTAGGTATCTTGGTCTATCTCTCTCTCCGACTTAATATGATCATGACTTTTATTGGTATCTCTTCTACTTCCTCACCAAAACACATAATAACTTTATTAATAATGAAGTGTATTGATATTTCGGAATTTCAAAATGTTTTAAAAAATCTAGGGCAGGGTAGATGCATTTGTGGTATTGGTTGAGCAGTCATCAGTACCCTCTATTTACATGTAGCATGATTGCATTTGGTTGCGACAGTAGCGTTCTACTACACGCGATCACCACGGCTTGGATAATCAATTTGAAATTCATCTAAATGAATTATGCTTGTATAGTTGTATGCATATATTATACGATTAGATCTTATGAAAGTTAGAATGCAGTTTCAAAACAACCAACGTGATTCAATTATTCAATTAGGTGGCTAGTCATTAGGAATAAGTAATTATGCACTTAAACAATTAAAATAACTTTAACCACCCTAAACCATCTCAGTCTAGGCCGATCGCGCCGTATTCCGCAATTGTTTAAATGGATATTCTTCATTTTAGGACGCCCTCTCTCTACGAAGATTGGCAATTCAACTTGCTATGATAGTGCGCGCTACTGCACCTCTAAAAATTTCTATTGATGTTCGTCCGAACCATTGACGCAGATCTTTAAGGCATGAGTTCTGCCGTCTTCCCACCAATCTTTTTCCCTTGATTTTTCCGTCAATGATAAGTCGAAGGATCGCATAACGCTCACCTCGCATGACATGTCCAATGTATCTGAGCTTTCGTTCTTCAATGGTCGTCATATGCTCCTTATCTTTACCCATTCGACTGAGTACCTGCTCATTTATTATTCTGTCTACTCAGGATATACGTAGAATACGACGATACAAGTACATCTCAAAAGCGTTGATTCGGTTCTCCATTGATTGATTGAATGTCGACTGGGAAGATGTAACATCACCATATACGCGTACGGAGGTGCATGTTCAGGTCTCGATTGGTGAATAAGGTTTTCATGACGATGAAAGTCCGTATGGCTTGTTCGATCCTAGACAGGATTTCTTTTTTAAGTCACCCATCTCATTGTCAATAGCTCCAAGATATTTAACGGATGACACTTGTTCCACGGCCTCGTGTTTAATTGGAAGTGTTGCCTGTTTCGGTGTCTTTGAAAACACAATCATTTTGCCCTTCGCGACGTTCATGTGTAAACAGTACTGTCCCTATATTGTACTAGATCCACCATGTTCTGGAGATGTGGTAGGCTGTCCGCATCGCATCGTCAGCGAAACGTATGTTGTTAATGAGAGTGCCATTGACTTTAATGCCTTCTTTCATATTTCCCAGTGTCTCTCGGAACATTTCCTCAGAATATATATTAAAGAGGAGGGGTGACAGGACACATCCCTGTCTGACGCCTCTCCGGATTTCTATTTCTTCAGATGTAGGATTTTCCACTCTGACTTCTGCAATTTGGTTCCAATACAGTTGTGTGATCATTTGAGTATAGAAACCGGTGGATTTGAGAATTTCGACAAGCTTCTAACGCGACATACAGTCCAAAGCCTTCCGATAATCATTAAAGCAGGCGTAATGTCTACATTCATATTCCTGCAACGTTGTGTAAGAACTTTGAGAGAAAAAAGAGCCTCACACGTGTCCACTCGTGTCGCCAAAGTGTCTTTCATATTTGGCGTATATATGAGTATGGATGATTCGAAGAAATACCTTGACGACATAAGACAACAGACTAACCATGCGGTAGTTGTCACATTGGGAAGCGTTCATTTTCTTGAGTAAGGTGATAAATGTCGATTTTAGCCAGTCAATTGGTATCTTCACCGATTTGTATATAGAATTGAACAAATCTGTAAGTAGTTTTATGCCCCTGTCATCTGCGCTGACGATGCGCTTCAAAGTTTTAGTGTGTGTCTGATCTCGTCCTATGACTTTTTTGTTTTTCTGAAGCATTATAGCCCGTGTCACTTACTTCGTGATATCATGATTAGACTCATTAGAATCGTCGCCAAGGGGAAGTTGATCAGGCCGTGCGTCGCCAATGGGCACCTCAACATACTCCTTCCATCCTTTCAGTTTCTTCTCGACGTCGATCAGAATTTTATTATTGGCGTCTTTAAGAACAGCTCGACATTCTTCGCATTGTGTGTTTGTGAACTCTTGATATTTTTGTGAATGTTAAACAGATTGTGTTTTTCTTGCAACGTCTCCATTTCCTTACACTTTTCCTTAACCAGCGTTCCTTCGCTTTTGGCCATTCTGTTCTAACCATCATATTCAACACATTATATTAGTTATTGTCTCTGTCTTTGTGTTTCCTTCTCTCGTCCATAAGTTGTAGTATCTCATTCGTCATCCAATGTTGCCTTGTATACCTGTGTATATACCCCACGTCGTTCAGTTGTGTTTGTATAAGAGCATTTTTTATGACATTCCATCAAGGTTCCATATCATCGTTGGACTCGAACCACGGGATCGCCGAGCCTTTGACATCAATACTTTTTTTTCTTTGGACATTGAACTCTAATGAAGTTATGAAACTAAGTTTATCACGACGGGGTTGTGATCACTATTTATGTCAGCTCCAGGATATGTTGTCGCTGTTCTTACAAGTTTCAACAGATGACTTTTACGAGGACGAAATCTATGTGATTTCTTACAATGTTACCCTCACAATCGCTCGGGGACTTCCAGGTGTATAGACCTCGAAGATGTTGTTTGAAGAAAGTGTTGGTAGCGGAGAGGCAGTGCTCTGTGCAAAACTATAAAAGCCGATTTCCTCTTTCGTTGCGTACTCAGAGTCCATAATATCCGGAAACCTCGCCTTCAGCACTTCTCCCAGTTTTAGCAATAAAGTCGCCAAGAACCATTGTTCTCTATCTCTTCGTCTGGTTTATCTCCAGTTGGAGCATAGGCTTGAATAATATTCATGGGTCTATGAGTGTAGAGAAATAGTAAGAGCATTGCGCGATCTCCAAGCGGTATAAAATCAATGACTCACTTCTCCAATTCAGAGGAAATAAGTACAGATACGCCATACTGGTGTTTAGAATCGTTGCCTCTAGTGTAGTATAGCACACCATTTTGAGTCCTATGAGTTCCCGAACTCGGCCATTAATCTACGCTTAGGCGGAAAATATTTATTTGCAGTCAATGCATTTATGCGTCTGGATTGTCGCGTTTTCCTGCCATGTATAGGCTGCGCACATTCCACGTAGCGATCTTTGTTGCATTGTTGTATATTTGTATTTTGTTATTTTTTAAATTCGGGGGATTCTTCGCAGTCTCCCCACTAAAGGAGTGCCCCGGACTGAGGGTCATTTTTACATCTACTTTAGCCATGTTGAAGAATTGGAATATATAGTGAAGTGGGATTTCCGTTTCCCGTCTGCACCGCAGTTTGGGGGCCGTTGAAGCTGCTGCAGCTGCGCCTTCCCTATCTATTTTAGCGCAGAATGTGAAGTCTTTCTTCATCATCGCCAGATGGTACTGTTGTCACTGCTACCCACCAACAGAACTTTCGCCATATCTGGCTACCTTCACTTGGTTTCGCCTGCGGGCCAACGCAATCTACCGGAGTACGGCGCGTGGAGACAACAAGTGAGAACTGGGGACCCTGTGGAGACCAGTGCGATGAAATCACCTTCGCATACGCCCGGTTAGGCCGTTACGCAACATAGGTGTTCCTTCTACAGTGCCTACCTACACTCCAATGGGAGGCGCTGTCTCACAGGGAGGCGCTATTAACGGCGTTGTTGCACAGTTAAAAGCGTATAGTTTAGTAAATACGAATAGGGTAGGCAGGAAGAAAAGATACGGTCATTCAAAAGTATGCATACGGATTCTCATAACGGAACAAGCTAATTAACACATGCAATACGTACATGCGGTCTATCATACACTACAACGGTACAAGTTAATCAAAACATCTGCAATGCAATTAATACTGTGTAAGCTAGATAATGATGCTTACGACAACGCTTACTGGTGAACTCTCTGCTCGCTCTCGGCTAGGTTGGTTGGCTGCTGCTAGCTAGCGGACTAAACGGCACAAAATCAGGAACTGATTAGAAACGCGTAATATTACGTGATTTATATGCCATAACCATGTCTGTCGCTAGTGGCCTGCCACAGGGTGTGTGTAAAGTCATAACACATCGTGTTCTAACCCATCACACGGAATCACAGAAATTCACTGCGCGAGTTTAAGAAACAAAACAATTATCAGAATATTAACGGAATCGGATACGCGGAAACCAGCATGCACAAAGAGGTCACAATAGAACACACATCAACGGGGCAATCAATTCCCCATGATGCGACGTACGCACGTCCCACCAAGCATCTCACTCGCACAAACACTCCAGCCATGCCCAACTAAACTCCCCACCCACATCATTCACACCCATCGCACGACGCCTGAAATGCATTACCAAACTGTTTACATTTATAAAACAACATCCAACCGATTCGCCGTAAACAACCTTTAAACCCCAACTACAACGGAAAATATATATTTAATAGCCACAGTACTTAATTAACATATTCAATCTATCCATCCCCAACACGTACATACCATATTCCTACTTTAAATAGAACATGCAATGGTATCACACCCAACAAATGCAAACATCACATGTGAATGCCACTCTATATAGGTCGTTTCACCCCATCTTATTATAACAGCACACCGTTACACGCTTAAACAGGTTGGGAGCAATATATAGACCCATGTTTAAAAAACCACTTGCTAAACTCAAAATTTTCAAAAATGTGCGTTGGAAAAACAAATTTTCGGCTTTATTTTAAAAACACAAAATGAAACAAACACTATTCTACATAAATGTGGAATATATTTGGAAAGCACCCATAACCAAAACAGACTTTACGTAACTTATCAAATTCCATAAATTGTCGTATATTCAATTTATGAAGACATTTGGCAATTTACTTAATTGTAGAGTTGTCATTTTATGCAACAAGAATTGCTTGATGCAAGCATTGATCCACTTTCTATCTAATTTAATATATTTTTGAATATTAATTTGATTAGTAGTACCTTTACAGGAGGTTTGTGACAGCAGCGATTTAACACCTGCGTTACCATTAAAGTAATTTATATTTATTATTGAAATTAATATTATAAAGTATGTCTATATTGTTGATATCGTGGATTATTTCCATATTAAAATAGAACAAGTATATCGTCTAATCCACTGTATTAAGAAACTTGATTCCGGCGTATACTTTCAACTACATAGTAGCCATCTTCAGGGGAATTGCTACAAAAAGAATTTGCTGTTTAATTTGCTATGAAAAACTTTATATAATATTAAAATCACAAAAAATGAATTATAACTTACATGTCGTGTGATTACAATTAAAATAAATTGTAGGTTAAACATGTATTTAAAGTTGCATACTAAAGAAATCATACAATTAAATCTACTTAATAAAGTTAAATATAATGAATGAAAGTTGATGTGGCATATCAAACCTATGTTTGACTTGTCTAAAAAAAATTTTGTTGAATGAATTTTCAATAAGTAAATATTAAATCTTTATTTACTGTAAAACTGTATTAACTTCATTAACTAGATGTAACTGTATGTTTTCTTTGGTATGAAACTTCAATCACATGTTTAACCTAAAATTTAGTTGAATTGTAGTTTTGTCAAACGACATGTAAGTAATTTATAATTGATTTATTATTTTTTTTGTCATTTCAATATTATAAGGTTTTTTATAATAAATGAAGCAGTAACTCTCCTAAAGCAACTCCTCTGAAAATGGTTAAGGTGTCGTTAAAAGTTTACTTAGGAATCAAATTTCTTGATACAGTGAATTTGATTTTTTTGTTAACTTTTGTTTTCCTAGTTGATTTGTTTATGTGAAATTATATTGGAGTGCCGGGCCTGCTCAGCCTGCTATATGGCGAGCCCGCTCAGCCTGCTATATGGCAGGCATGACGATTGCTTTAGACCAGTTGGAGTGTGTCCAACCTGTTTTAGCTTACATTATCTATTGCTAGTTTCTGAATTTGGATGCGAAGCTAATCGTTCAATTCGTTGATCTCTTCTTTTTTTTGACTAGTTCGAGTATCGATGGCGCTTTGAGCCCTTTTTTTATTTCCGAATTTATTATATACCATGGCACATCTAGTACTTTTCTTAGAAGTTTGTTATGGTTTATTAAGACTCCTTCCTTTGGTTTGTCCGAGCTTTTGCTTCATAGTGTAAAACTGTACAGTAATTGTGGCGTTAACACACAATTCATACGTTTGACCTTGTTTTTATTTTCATGCCGGAGTCGAACTTCAATATTGAATACAACTTATTTGCTGTTTTTGTGCCCACTGCTGCTCTATGTTTGATGTGAGATCTCCAACCTAGTTTCTGGTCAAACGAGCAACCAAGGTACGTTGCGCTCCGTTTGAGCTTGATTTGCTAAGTTACTATGGCTGTATCATTGGCAAAGTGTAGAATTTCGGTTTATTTTAGCTTTTGGAGTTTAGCTATATTACTCACATAAATATTAAACAGCACCGGGGATAGTGGTGACCCTTAAGGTACACCCTCGCTGGCTGCTCTTTTTCTCGATAGTTTGTTTCCTATTTTAACCGAAAATGTTCTGTTATTTAGGAAATCTTGAGTGATCTTGATAAATTCTATTGATAATTGAAGAGCTGACATTTTGAAGACTACCCACGCACGATCGCAGGTCTTTTCAATGAACGTTGCTGTTGCTGAGAATAGTTTCTTTAATGCTATGTGTGTTTTAGTCTCCAAATGTGCCGTTTGCTGTATTGCCGCTAACTTTGACCTGAAGCCTAGTTGTTACGGTGAAATGATGTTGTATTTTTCTGCGTGTTCTTGAATCCTGTTTTTTTATGATTACTTCTGTACCTTTAGATAAAGCATTTAATAGACTGATTGGCCGCTTATTTGCTGGATCTGCAGGATTCTTATCTTTTTTTTGCAATGGTGATTATAATTGTATTTTCCAGTATTGTGGAAAATAACTGCATACAATAATTTTGTTGATGAGTTCTATGATTATTTTTGTTGCCTGTGGTGGCAGAAATTTTAGGGCCATATTGCCTATTCCATCTTCTCCCGCTGTCTAGTCCTGATTTCGATGTTTTAATATATTACTTACTTCCTCTTCTTCAACTTCTTTGCATTCTTGGAATATTGTGTTTTAGTTGAAACTTCGCTTTGTTCACCGACTGTTCTACTATATTCAGAGTGGTATCCTTGTTGGTAAATTGGTTTTCCTACCGGCCATTTTTGAAATCAATGGAACATTCTTCTCTATGTTATTTTTCAGTCTTTTTAAAAAATGCCAAAATTTGTTGTATCCGTCTGGTATGCTTCTACAAAAGATGTGTTTCAATTTTCGTTTTGTATCTTGTGTAACATATTTTTCACTTTTTCTGTAAGTTTGGTCTTGTCATGAGGTGTCTTGACTCTGCGTACTTTTTCATTAACTTGTTTTTTCTTACAATCATTCATGCTTCTCTATTTAAACCCCATCAATTCTTCATCTCAACTGATGTGGTGCTGTGCTGAAGCTTTTCTTGTACAGATTTTGTTAGGTGCTTGTACAATCACCTCCCTGCTTTAAATATTTTCTGATAGGTGTTCGAAACTGCTTATTTCATAAGCGTAGACTGGCCAGTTTATCTTAGTTGGTTCACGCTTTGCATCATGTTGAAATTTTTCACCTCCATACACCTCCATATTGGAAGATGATCTGATGACAGATTGTAGTGAACTTTTGTTTCTTTCAGTTTTTTAATTTTATGTGTCAGAAAAATGTCTATCACGTCGCCTCTTTGAATGATTTTGGGTGGCAGAGATGTTGATTCACTGATACCAAGTATTTCCAAGCTTCTTGTGTTGTTCCAGAATTTATACAGAATATTTCCGACCAAATTTTTAATGCTACTTCCCCATGATGGATTTTGCTATTTAAATCCCCACTAGCTATAGTTTTTCCATGTTTGATTATTTCTTCAAAATCTTTATTTACTGGTTAGCTAAAGCGCAGCAAATGTTGTCGATTGACTTCCAATGCTTGTTTTCTCTGTTACTGCTTCAATTTTGGGTGGGTTTATGGCTACTTTACTGCAACAATATTTTTTGTGCATAATTCCTACTCCTCCTCCATTGCCAGCTTCTCTATCTTTTATATAGATGTTGAATTCAAGGATAGTCACTTTCTCTTCTTTATTCAGCCTGGTCTCCGAAATGAGTGCGATTACTATGTCTTGTTCTTCCAAAAAGTTGTTTAACTCTTGAATGCGGCTACATATGCCGTTTGCATTCCATGTTATTATTCTTAATTTGGACTTATATTCCATTAGGGTATATTACTGCTTTAATTATCCCTGGAAGTAAGCTCAACAGTATTTGGCTAAATTGTTGCTGAGATCATCATTTGCGTTTTGTGAGTTAAGGCTCTGTACCTTTTGGGCAAAATTAATATTTGGCTGCATCTGTGCAGCTTCCAAATTTCTGACGTTTTTCTTGTTCTTTTTGCTGCTTGATGAGTTCCAATCACTTGCCCTGTGATTACCAGTGCAGTTTGCACACATATATGGCCAATCTTTATAATACATTCCCAAGACGGCCGAGTATTTGCATGGTTTATACACACATTTATATTGAGCATGCCCAAACATCTGGCACCTAAAACTTGGCACCTACAACTTTGTGTGTACTGAGTTTACTGTATGTCTGGGTTCTTCCAGGTTTTCCTTTATTTCATCATTGAAATGGGTTTCTGGAGGTCCTCTCAGTGCTATTTTTATTTGCTTTTCATCTGAAAGTTGAGAAGTGTGAAATGGTCCTTCTATTCCTTCTAAAAGCTTTCTCGTCTTTGTAAAGTCCTCTGGACACTTTATAAGTAATTTAACTATTTCATTGCAGTATTTGACTGAATCCAACTCTATATGTTTTCTGATACGTGTTCAAAACTGCTCATTTCATAAGCTTAGACTGGTCAGTTTATCTTAGTTGGTACACGCTTTGCATCATGTTGAAATTTTTCACATCCATACACCTCTATTTCACCTCCATACTGGAAGATGATCTGACGACAGATTGTAGTGAACTTTTGTTTCTTTCAGTTTTGTAATTTTATGCGTCAGAAAACTGTCAATCACGTCGCCTCTTTGATGACAAAGAAGTTGCTGTTCTTAGAGGCAATCCACTCTTCGATGGCGCCGACCAAGTTATCAAAACGTTTGTTAGGGAGACCATTTTTCAGCAATCAATTGACGTGATAGTCCGTTAGATATTCTGTGGGAGAATATGGCGGATGTGGAAGCAGTTCCTAGTCCTTATTGGCGATAGATTTGGCGACACAATGCTCAACATGTGGACGCGGAAAATTGTAGTCAAAGGCGATATGATTTTTTGAGCGCGGTCTTTTTGTGTCTATTGCAGCGTGAAAGCGGTCAAGTTGAGTCGAGGGATGTAGCTGTTATTTAATTGCCTTTTATGGCAATTAAATATTATTTAAGTGATATTTAAATAATATGGATTTTTGGTTTTTTGTCCAAAATCCATTATCGACGCTCATCTTTCTCATTTTGACGTCGTCTTTCTACCAATAAAATGATTATCCAGTGGATGATTCTAGTGGGAAATCACATTTGACTGCGAAATACGTCTACTGTAAGAAGGCAATGTGAATATGTCCCACCAAACACATCGCATTACCTTCTTACAGTGGACCCCTTTCGATATTCTTTTGGGTGAAACATCTGGCGAAACGCGCACTTTCTTTTTTGTTAACGTTTTTGAAGAGAAACCACGACTCATCCCCAGTGACTAGGTTTCTCAGGATTGCAGGAATTCGGTGAAAATTGGTAAATGTTCGCCTGTTTTGTTACCGGAGGGTTTGTGGGGTACCCATCCCGTCAATTTCTATACTATTCTGAGCTTTTTGAGAAGGCGAATAATGGTCGAATGGTCCACATTGAAGTCTTCGGCCAACAGTCTTGTCGTTAAGCTTTCGTCCTCTCCCACGGCTTTCAAAAGTGCATGATCGTGGAAATTTGATGATTTGTATCGCCCAATTTGAACTTTTAAACAATCTTTCAACTTGGGTTTTACTGATTGTTCCTTAACCAAAAAATTTGTTGAGATCGCGAAATGACTCTACTGCATTCCAAGTTTTCTCGAAGTGGCAGAGAATAATATGACAAATATGAATATAATTGTCGATACGCATTTTCATTAACTGAAACGAGAGGATTATTTTTATGAAAAACGAAAAATTAAAAAACGCCAATTGTTAAAGAAAAAGCGTCTAGAAAAAAGCCGCAATAATTATAGACCGACCCAAAATCTCAATCAGCAAGGAAAATTTAAAATTATCCAGGAAGAAGTAAGCCGCGGCAAGATTTATCTGGCGAGAATGACAGAAACACATTGACCATTCCAAATCTTCTGAATTCACGATGTAAGATTTCGGTGGAGAAGATAGGAAGAGCTTGGTGTCGGTATAATTGTATGAAACAAAATTAATAAATTTGTGCTGGGCTGTGAACCGATTAACGAACAAGCAAAGATTTTGAAGCTTAATACGAAGCTCTCTGCCCTAAACATCTTGGCACTATATGCTCCCACTCATGACGCTAATGACGAAGAGATCGAGGAAATTTATCCAGCTATCGAAGTGGCAATATATGAAATATTGAGCAAAGAAATATTGATGTTAATGAGTGATTTAACTGCGAAAATCGGTTCCACTGCTAACGATGATCATATTCGACAAGTTGTGGGGAAGTTTGGGACAGGAGAACGGAACGATAGAAGATAACACTTCATCCAATTCTGCAACCAAAATACGCTCGCAATTACCAACTCGATTTATGAGAATCAGAAACGTAAATTATACAACTTGAGATCACCCGATGGATGCATGAGGAATGAAATAGATTACATCTTGATTAAGCAGAGATGGAAATCCTTGGTAAAAACAGCGAAAACGTTACCGTCTGCAGATTGTGGAAGCAATCATCAACTGCTGATGTGTGAGATTACAAGGAAATTAAAAATTTGTAGGCGAAGGCAAATAAAAAGTCTGCCCAGGCTTGGCGATGACCAGGTTACAGTTTTTAACAATAGCATCATTCGCAAATTCGAACCTCAGCTCGAATTACTTCAAACCAAAAATACTCAAGCTATATGGCAAGTTCTGAAAAAGTTTCTACTTTAGAAGAAACATCTCATGAAGCCCAAAATACTGTTAGACAGACCTGGTTATAAAGGAAACATTAGATCTCATTCGAGGACGAAGGAACCCCGGGGTGTTGGCAACAGTATAGATCTGGACAACAGTATAGTATATATCTGATGAATGTTTGTATAGAAATTCTGAATTTGCCTGATACCATTAACTCCAAAGACCTGTTCAAGAACATACGTTGTATCACTCAGGAGTTCAAACCCCTCATTGGGCAATTAGAAATCTACATGATTGTTTGAATACAGAACTAGAACAAATTTCAATGGTGTGGAAAGATTACTGTGGCAATCTGTTTGCTGGCTCGAATGCTATTTGTGCAGACCTAGGAAATTATGAGGCATCACCGGATATACTGCTAGATGAGGTGAAAGTCGCAATTGACAAATAAAGATAAGGTGAAGCAGTAAGAATTGACAGAATATCAGCAGAAGTCTTGCAGGCTCTTGACGCCAGGGGGTAAAAAATCTTGCACAAATTGTGTCACAAGATTTGGAAAACAGGGTTATGGCCAGAAAACTGGTCTACTTCAGTATTGGTTCCCTTACATAAGAAAGGGTCAGAAACAGTCTGCGAAAAGTATCGTCTGATAGCTTTCATAACACATTCGAGCCAGATTATGTTGTACGTTCTTCAAGTGAGGCTATAAGCATTCCTGCTACATTAAATAGCTCACAACAAGCCGGATTTGTAAAAGTACGGGATACTCGAGAAAAAATCTTAAGTGCAAAGCAGCTTATAGGAAAGCCCCGAGATACTCGATACCGATGTATCTGTGCTTTGTAGATTACGAGAAAGCGTTTCATAACGTTCGTTGGCCCAGGCTATGGACGACTTCGTAGAATTTGGAGTACCATGTCATCTTATCACTATCGTCAAAAGCCTGTATGAGAATTCGCAGGTGGTCGTTAAAATCGATAACACATTATCCAAAAAATGTTGCATTAGAAAAGAAGTTTGTCCAGGCTGCGTACTTATACCTCTACTCTACAACATATATAGCGAAGTAGTGATGTGGCGCACTTTATAGAACTGGACCGGAGGAGTGAAGAATGGTGGAAAGCACTTTCGAAATCTTCGATTTACGGATTATACTCTTCTAATAGATAATAGTACCGAAGAGCTTTTAGAGTTTCTTCAAAGACTGGAATACGTAAGCCGAGACTATGGGCTCAAAATACATGCTAAAAAAAACAAAAGTCATGATAGTAGACCGAGATAACGAAAACTGAGGACGACCTACAAAAATAGGGAACTTTGAAGTCTTCGAAACATTCGTGTATTTGGACTCTTTCTAATTGGAAATAAGATGGAGAATTGAAGTTGCCCACTCGGGCATGATAAAAGTAACAAAAATTTGGAAAGTTCGAAATATCATTGGGAAAACAAAGGCAAGCCTTGTGAACGCACTAGTTTTTCCCGTTTGTCCTGCGCTTCAGAGACCTGGGAAATCTGTTCCTACAGGACAGGAGAAGAATAGATGCGTTTGAAACGTGGGTCTGGCGCAGGATGCTGCGAGTTTCACATCTCCCGATATGACAGCATTAATTAGTATGCAAGGTTGTATGCAAAGATTATAAATGGACGGTTAGAAGAGGAGGTAAGGGTTAAAGAGGTACTCTCGTACATACAGAATGGATTTGTAAGGAGTATGGGGGCTGCCGACTATTTGATGTGGAGCCTATTTGATATTTCATATTCGTGAACCTTAACGATGCGTTTGATAAGATAATAAAAGTATTTATGGTATAAAATGGTAGATGCAGAGGTTTCGAATGGATTGGTAAGAATAATAAAGAGAATATATGAGGCAAGAAAAGTTAGGGCGAGAGTGAATAGAACTGTGATTGGTTTGAGGTAATAAGAGAAGTTAGACACGGGTGTTTACTGAGCGCTAGTCTTTTCAACATATGCAAATCAGTGTTAGAAGAAGTTTTAAAGAAAGGACAAGCGAGGGGGTGGGGTGCAGATAGGCATGTATAAAATATGGTCGATAGTGTATGCAGATGACATAGTATGTATAGCGAGGAAAAGGGAAGAATTGAATAAGATGATTAGGACAGTGAAAAGGTATATAGAGAGACCGGGTTGGAATTAAATGTTGAAAGTTATAGTTTGTAAAGGTTGTAGAGAATGTAGAAGAAATAAGTTTACCTTGGGAGGGTAGAGAATAGTGCGAGTGAAAAGTTAAAAGTACCTGGGATATATCTGGACGCAAAGTAGCGATTGTAATGAGCATATTAGGATGATAGTAATGAGGATGGTGTGGGGAAAGTTCGGTGAATCGGTAAAGATCAGGTCGATGATAATGGAAGTTTGTGTGAGGAGTATAATGATGAATTGTGCTAAGGTGTGGGCTGTGCTTGAAAGAGAGGTGATATAAAGAGTGCAGTCTGGGTGTATTAAGAGGATACTTGATGTGCATAGATCCACGCCATATGATAGTGTTGCAAGCAAAAAACGGGAAAAAATAAATGGATAATAGGAGTGAAAATGATGCTCAAGTATAAAAGAAAAGCATGGCTGGGTGTGAATTGGAGTTAAGGAAATATATTTAATGGAATGAAAGAAGGGGGAGCGGATGGTGTAACAAGTACATGGATTCAGAGTAAGAGAAAGATGTATGAAAGAATCGGATGGCCGATAGAGAGAATTATAGATGTAGAGAAGCAAGAGTGTGGTTTGGAAGAATAAAAGATAGTAGGTTTAACAATAAGTACAAATGGAGAAAGGTGGAAGAAAGTATGCCCAAGTATTTAAGATCAGGATTAAACATGGGATAAATGAGCATGATCGTGAAATTCAGATGTAGTAGTGAAGAGCGTGGTAATAGATACTGGATGATGGATCAAGGGAGAATGTGCAGAACTTGAGGTAGGGGGTAGGGGGGGGGGGGAGAGGAGAATTGGTTGCATTGGAGGAGAGAATGTGGAGGGGTTGGGTGGAATGAAGGGAAAATGATGCTTGGACTAATTGTAAGAATATGTTTGGGGCACATGGGGTGGAAGGGAACTAATGAAAATAATTTTGAATGATATTGTGAGAAAAAAGGATGGTACATAGAAGGATGAGGGTAGAGTAGATTTGTTGGGTGAGTATAGGGGGAGATGAAAAGTGAGCAAAATATTGATTATTTTTTCTACTTTGGTGTATCCTTTTTAGAATTATTGTATTATTATAAATTATTATAATTAATTTCTGGTTGTGACATTGCAACGATATCTATTCCCCCAATATGATTATTGTTCTGTTTATATTGTTAGGTATTTGGAAATAGTGTATTGTGTTTGTTTTGAATTATAATTGTTTTGTCTTGTGTTAATTAAGCCAATGAATGTATTAAGTAAACAAAGGTTTATATATATATATATATATATATATATATGCATACATATATCAATTTAATGGTAGCTTTAAATTTAATTGGTACCATTAAATTGAAATAGTTACATACGCATGTCTAATGAGACGGCCAAAACGGGGAA
>WYDF02291213.1:0-16255 GCA_009867245.2 Adranes taylori
GAAGACCGCCCTGCACCACAGAAACATCCTCCATAGAGTCACCACATGTCGGCCACGACGTTGGACGAAGAAGAAGATACCGGAAAGACATATATTTTTTTTATTACTATGATGTCTAAGTATTTGGAGCGTAAAACCAAATAATAAATGAAAGAAAGTGTTCCAAAATACTAATCTATATTTATTTAATTGTCAAAGCTAATGTGTAGCTTCAACGAAACAACCCTGTCATTATCAACGCATATAATCAAGAAAATTCAATATCAATAGAAGTTATAGAATTAATAAATTATACAAATAAATTTAATAAAATTAAAATGTCTTCTACCTGTCGCTTAACCCTTTCGAAATTAATGGGTCAGCTTTGGTCAACTTTGTCCCAATTCAATACTGACCGCAAAAAGACGAAACATGAAAAAAATTTATTAAGTCAAGCATGGTATGGCATGAAACAGTTTGGCTATAATTATATATAGAAACGTTAATGTAGGGAGTTTAAAAAAAGCGGACTTCGGACGTAAACTTCAGTGGCTTTGTAAAATGCCGAAAGCTAAAGGACCTCAATTTTGCCAATATGAATAATTGAATACAGTAAGCCGATTTTAAGCAATAAATTCTTTTCAAACAATGTTCTAGTAACACCAGTATACTTTTTATAGTTTTTTCGGCTCTAATTCATAAAACTTCTCAATTGGTTACCATGGTAACCGTAAATAAATATATCAACGTGCCTGAACATTATGAGGAAGAAGAAAAAATATTTTACATTTTATGAGATCTACGAGACGCTGCTTGTGCAGTTTAATAAATATATTATCATGTGGCGGGTCCGAATTAAATTTAAGAAAGCGTTTCAACTCATGACACTTCTACTAACACTCGGATTGCTTCTATTTAATTTTTCAGAATTTTCTGACCCCCTCCACTAAATTGATTCGTGTTTTAGAAAAGAAATTTAAATAAATATTTGTAAATACACATAAAGTTTACTATTGTAACGTTGTTGAACAGAAAAGCTACTAAACACAATAAAATATTTAATCCAAAGCCCTTGTCGCAAGGTTACTATTATGCATTTAGATGCTTATCGTTTATTATCAACTAAACCTAATTGAATTTATTTCAAATATTTATTATAAACTATAAAGGTCAAAAATAAATAGAGCTATCTTTACTTTATATAGCACGTAAAAAATATTATGACTAGAAGTATATGAAACATAGGCTGGCGATCGCGTACACAGATTTTCACTATAATCCTTAATAATAATAATAACATAAATAAATGTTGAAAATATTATTTGAATATGACGATAAATTTGAATAGCAATAGAAAAATAATTTCATACCTCCGCTCCTGTAAGTGATAATTTCGACGTTGATAGGCCGTTTTTCGATGCGACTTTTAAATGTTTTGTGCCAGTTGTGGCAGGTTTGGACCCATATTTGGAAAATACTTCCTTATGATGGTGCGTTGCCGGACTTTGCTGCAAATAAAAAAACAAAACTTTAAAACCAAGAATCAGTGACAGTGATGCATTTTTAAAATGACAGCTGTCAAGCACGCAAACTGTTTATTGGATAGATCACAGAAATGACAGCGTGACGTCATAGATTACGTATAGAACGAGTTGAGATAAGGTCTGGATGGCTGTCAGCAATTACTTCCGTATGGTATAGAAATACTATAATATTATTAACAGATTTCACAGTATATGCCACAATATTAATTAATGCTTTGTGTTAAGTACGTCAGTCAGTTTCACGAATCCTCGGGAAGGTAAAAGTTCGACTAAAGGACAAAAAATATCCAAAACAAACCACAGAAGGAATAAGAAAGTAGTCGTGATATCAGCACAATGAAGTCCAAAGAACAACTGACGAACCTTGAGAAAGAACTGCAGAGCATGAACTGGGACGTATTGGGGATCAGTGAGACAAGGTTCAGGGGCGAAGCAGTCGCTATCATAAAATCAGGATATCAGCTATTCCAAAAGAACTCAAACGAAAATGCACACATCGGGGGCGTGGCTTCATTGGTCCACAAGAGGATGAAACATCTCATTACTAAAACAAAAGCGATATCGGACAGTCATTTATATAACACTCAAGATTAATAGTAAGTATCGTACAACATACAGATAATACAAGCAGATGTACCCAATTATGCCTCGACAGACGAGAAAAATGAGGCATTTTATGAAGACCGACCGATCGCTAAGAATACAGAGAAGGTCAAGTTCACCATCATATTTCGCGACTTCGAGCAAGAGCTGCAATGGATCTGTCGTACGTTGGCGCCTTCGGACTGGCTAAGAGAAACCAGAGAGAATAAGTGATGTTCGACTTTCTCAATAAAGAGAAAGTAAGTAGTGCCTAAACACCTTCTACGGTGAAAAACGAAATTGACGTTACGTTTTCGCCACAGCAAAAAGCATATGTATGAATGTTTAGGTTCCAAATCGATTTGACACCTGCAGTGACCACAGGTTTGTGAGAGCGAAGCTACAAATAGACGCTCGAATGGAGAGGAGGTACTTGAAGTTATAAAGATCCGACCTACAATATACGAGATGAAAGGGAAAAATGAAGAATTCAACAACCAGATCGATAACAAATTACGATCAACTAGAGCCTAGAGCTAAGGGCCTACGACTGAGGGCCTAGAGCTAATATGTTATCGACAACAATTACGATAAGTATCCGGACAGCCGTGAAAAATGTGTGCTCCATGCAGAAATCGAGAAACCAGGGAAAGGTCATTCAATAGACCAAGAAGCTGATCAAAAAGAGAAGGAAAACAGACAAAGACCCGTCGAAGTACAAGGACCTAAATAAAACAGTGAAGAAAACTTTAGAATGGGCAAAAGATCAAATGATCAAGGGTGCCATAGAAAACAACTGTAATACGAGTTTTATGCTCCGAATTATGAAAAGGGAAGATGATAATTCATAAGATGAAGAATGATCAATTATAGATTACCGTACAGAAGAACGAGATCAGAGATCATCCAGACCTCCTACCTAAAACTATGCAATATGTGCAGTCAATATCCAGCCCCAAATTAGCCGAAAATATGAAAACAGATGTGGAAGAGATAAAAGCGATTGACGGACAAAACTGAAAGCAGCGATGACACTACTGACCAACTGAAATGCGCCAGGGGAGGTGCGGATCACGAGCGAGATGCTTAAAATCGGCGGAGAAGCACTAGAAAAGGCACTTCTGGTACTTTTAAAAAGTGTCTTCAAAAAGGCGAAATCTCGGACGTATGGCAAAACGCCATGGTCATCCTGCGCTTCGAGAAAGGCGAGCGTGAGAACATGGAGAACTAGAGACCCAGCAATCTACTATCCATATTCTACAAGCTATTGACCAAAATTATAACTAATCAGCTTACCCAGAAATGCGCCTTTTACCAGCCTATCGAACAAGCTGGATTTAGGAAACGATTCAACACATCTGATCACATAAAAACACTGCGCACAATTATCGAGAAGTGCAATGAGTATAATTTTCTTCTACACCTGGCATTTGTGGACTATCAAAAAACCTTTGGCTCGATCAAAACTTGGGTGGTGCTTGAAGCGATGGACAAAGCTTGCTACGGCTCCAAATACTCAAACCTGATTATATACGGGAATCGCCTTAATCACTTCCGCTTTGCTGATGATATCGTTCTCATCAGAGGTGACGCGGGTGAACTCGAAGTAATGCTGCAGGAATTAAGAGAAGCCTCCCAAGCAGTAGGCCTGAAAATGAACCTACAAAACACAAAAATTGTGAGCCCCAACGACATAGAGGTTGTAATCGACAATCACACTCCCAGAACTAGCTTCGATTGGTTTACTTCATTTTTGGTGACACCCATTAGAACGCCTTAGACCAGCAGTTTGGCTCGAGCCAGTAGTTTTAACCAACATAATGTCAGAAGTCGTTTTTGAAAACCTTGAATCGGTAATTAAACGATATTGTTTTCAACCACACGATATATGAAACATGGATACAACTGGGATGACTACTGTACAAAAACCAAACAAAGTTGTTGTTAGAAAAGGCATTAAGCTACTACCTCAGAGAGGCACAATACTTAAAATAGCTGCTGCTGCTTCGGGAGGTGACAATTCAGTTTCACCATTCTTCGTTTTTCATTCATAGGGTGCATTTTAAAGACCATGTCATAGAAATGGGTCAATTGGCTGCAAAGGAGGAAGTAATACTTTGTGTTGGACGACAGAAGACTATTTGTCGATTTCCTGAAATATTTTCATAACCACAGCAAATCAACTAAAAGACATCATGTCGCTTGCTGTTCACAGACAATCACAGCTCTCAAATATCGATTGAAGAACTTTGCTATGGAAAATTGGTAATAATGCTATCTTTCCCACGACACTATAGTCACCGCCTGAAACCGTGGGATAGGTTTGTTTATGGACCTTTAAAAAAATACATACACAATGCAATGGATCAGTGGATGGTAAATCATCCAGGATAACAAATGACAACTCTTGTTGGCAACTCTATCCAATATTCTCACATTTTATAAAACCTATGGGATTTCTTCATTTAATCCGGACATATTTCAAGAGCACGATTTCATGCTGTCATCGTCATAGATAGACCACTAATTACTGTTCAAAATAATAGCTTTACAGGTAGTGCAATAACACCATTAGGGTTGACAGGCTGGCCAATGCCAAAGCTATCGTTGCAGCATCAAGCTATACAGGAACCTATGGTGATCAGTAGTCCTGGTGCATGTGGTTCAAAGAGTTCTCTGATATTATCGTCGCAGATTTTGAAAGCTCCACCAAAAGCTCCTCCGCGCCAGTCGCAGAGAACTGATAGAAGGAAATGTTAATCAGCAATTCTAACAGGTGTACTGGAGAAGACCTATTTACAGGCGAAAAAACAGAACAAAAAGCGGAGGTTTCTAAAGGAAAGCAAAAGGTTTCTAAAGGAAAGCAGCTGACAACGATGAAGACGAGAAAGAAGATGAAGAATTTTGCTTTTGCCAAGAGTTTAGTGAGATCGTTAGATAGAAGTTATCCGCTTGAAACAAATTTTGTTTTCTTTTATTATGAATACAAAATGTTTCCTTTTTGTTGGGTAGAATGAGTTATGGACAATATGTTAATAAAAATATTCATTTGATTTAAATAATTGTTTCTCTTAATTTGCTATGTGACTGTGACACTGTGACAACCATCCCTGAAACTGGGTTAAAAGTCATACTGCTCTATTTTCACAAAAATTGTAATGTTTCCCCAATAGATAATGTTCTTTGTTATAGACTCTTGATTATAGATAATATTCTTGTCCTTATTTCTTTTTCAACTAGAATCAATACACTATTCACTGATATATCAATGTCATTGCTAAACAAATGGCACTAAGAATGCAAAAGTGACTTCCAATTCCAACCCCGGCCTCCCCAATGTGCCAAAAATCGTATGACAACTTATGGACGTCTGATGACGTATAAAGTGAATAGATTAAGATCCCCTAATTACATTATTTATTTAAATTCGATAGATAGAACACCATCGATATAATAGTTTCCTGTAAGACTTCATCTGTAAACAAAGTAAATGGCATGAATAAAAACGACGCCACATATAATGAGAGCAAGGAAATGCCGCACAAGATATAACGAGCGAAAAAACTCGATTAGCTCGACAAGATATGATCGATGTATAAAATACATGGTTTTATATAAAAGTTTTTCATAACATCCATTCAGAATACGAAAGTTTAAACGTTGAATGCTTTATAGAGTCGTACTTATGCAAATTTAGCTTTATTGCTATTCCGTATTTCAGATGTAAACTTCTAACAGTAAGAAGAAATTATAATATTCTAGACACTTGAGATATAAAGTTATGTTACAATATAGTTTAGCTGTTCTAGTGACATGACATGGACAATTTTAATTATGATTATTAAATTTTAATATTTGTTTATATCAAGAATGAACAACGGTGTCCAGGTGGACCGATGGAAGTATAAGACTCTACAATTTATTAGGTCAATGATAAACTTTTCTGCTTTATGTACGTTAAATGAAACTATTTCTATATCAACTAAACTTGATTTAGATAAAAAATGCTATTATTCCTACACCGAAAATATTAATATAATATTGCATTGAAAGCGGTGTAACTCATATACCGAAACCTCGTTGTCACTGAAATTATAAATATTCATATGTAGAAACGTTAAAAGTTAATGTAATTAAAATTGTTCATAATAATGCTATTATACCAAAAACATCGTGATATCGGACTCTCATTAATTCAATTAATTAATAATCGCAATAAGCAATTCCTTAATAAATCATAAATTAAATGAGAAATCCTCAAATAATATATCTAAATTGACTAATCTAATTCATCAAAGAAATATAATATGTATAATTCAATATAATGTAATGTATATCAATCAATCAATTAATCAAAGTAAATTAGTTAAATTAGAAAAAAAAGATATCAAACCATCCAGTATAATCTTAATATCTAAATAAAAGCCAGAAAGAAAACAGTTAAGGTGCAAGGTCGTCAGCTTCTACAACCAACACACATCTATACAAATAACAACATCAGACCAGTTACGCGCCAATAAGAAGAGAACGGCATATGATCACGTCAAAAGCTTTGCACTTCTGAAACGGCGACGACTCTCATTGATATAGATATATACGTCTCCGATATAGCCACCGAGTTTTCTTATGATTATCATTTTAAAATAACGATTTGGTTTGTCCGCTTATGAAATTTTGGACAGGAAATTTCATCTTACCAAAATTCTCTGAATGCTCGTTAAGCTTTTTACCCTTTTGGCGCTTAACAATCTGATTGGATATTAGTTTAATGTATTTTTGAGGGAGGTACTTTGATATTTTAACGCATCAGGCTATTATTTCCACCGCTGGCGTGACCCACCACTTTTAGAAATCACCACTACTCTCATTTTCACTAGATAATCGTCAACAAAAGAATGCAATCCTTAAATTTTCTTAACGTAACAGGAAGAAATTTTTTATTGGTCAAGTATGACCTTCCTAAAAAATTTGTAGTAGAGGCTTTTTTCTAACTCCACCATGGGCTTATGCAAAACAGTATAGCTCAACGGATGCTTCCCTTGCCAGAAAATTCGCATAAAAGGGAGCCTTCCAGGCCAGAATCCAATTAGACGCAATTTTCGAGTTGTTGTCTTTGGATGACTGCGAGAACCAAATCGCGTCAGGCCAAAGCTTTAATTGTGATATAAGACCTAGTTAATTCCTTCTGGAAGTATAAGACTCTATGTTGATGTTGATCTGATCTTAAAGCGTTATAGTAAAATTAGAATATTCAAACAACATATTAAATCTACGAAAATAGTATAAGTTAATTAAAATTAAACAAAAATAAAATTCTATGAAACAAATAAAAAGTTAAGTATCAGACGACAAATCTTCTGCTGAATCTTTCGATTCCCAATTAATCATCATTTTCTTCTACTCTTATCCTCATATTGTTTTTCCATTATCCTTCTCATCGATACAATATATGCAGTCACACGAGAAGAAGATCTTGCCTAGAACGAGGACATCACCGACGCCAATTGCAGTACTTCGGCAGAGGCCAAATTCATTCCGTCAACTCAAATTATTAGTCAATATGCTCAGCATCATTATTCATGAATAAAAAGTCAATTATCATAACGTTTCAATGCGTTTCTACTCCTGTGCGCATATCTACAAAAATACTACCACAACTGCGCATCAATAAAATTCTACACCAGGCAATGCTCGATTCGACAGGCAATGCCATCCCCGTATTATTCAACTAGGAATCATTAATTTAATCCAGTCAGCTTCAACACCGTTGGTACAGAGGAGAAGTTGTTTCCAGAGCCGTACTCATAGATGAATAAATCTAATACAAATCTAATCTAAATATTTAATTCGTCACGCTTTATTTGCTTTACTATTTTGAATGGAGGAAGAAAACTGGATCAGTCTAACAAATTTTGAATTATATTTAGAATCAATATTATTGTCAGTCATTTAAAAATCGCGCTTCGAGTCACATAATTCAAGTTATAAGTACTAGAACAATAATCCGAACTATTGAAACTTGTTATTGCCTTTCTGTGTTTATCATATATATAAATTGTGTACTTGATTATAAAAATAAGAACAAACGAATTCCTAACCCAACCCTGAATCTCATGCAAGAGCAAATTATATTGCAAACAGAATAGAATATAAAAAGCATTATGGTAATTATAAACAAATTACGATCCTGCTTTGATTAATTGGTTAAATTAATTAAAACACTAACATTATTTTAGTATTATGATTCTGTTTGTAACATCATTTTGGCGCCCAACGTGGAGCCAAAATTATGTTACAAACATAATAAAATATAAAAAGCAGTATAGTAATCATAAACAAATTACGATCCTGCTTTGATTAATTCTGTAACAAGTAAACTGTAACAATCGTTGACATTGAAATTCGAAATATTCATATATAGAAACGTTAATGTAATTCACATTTTTCATAATAATGCTATTAATATAATATTGCATTGAAACTTGTTGCAAGTATGCATCGGCATAGAATTGGTTATAACGAAAACATGTGCATACATGCTTATACCCTCGCATTTGGTACATCACCGGAACAAAGATATACGATGCAATACGACGCTGACAAAAATGAAACGCATTCAGTATTGTTTACACGTAGAGATCGCGTTTAATTTAAGCAAGCATTATTATATAACCTCGAAAATAATTCGCGCAAAAGATTGCATTAAAATTTTGTGGAGTTTTCGTTCAAAAACAATCGTAGGTTAAATTGTATATCTATTACACTTATTTTATTATTCTACATATTAAATCTATTGACTAATTGGTTTTTGGAATCAAAATGTTTCCGGGCCCACATGGTAGAGCTTCTCAATTAGAGCGGACATGAAGTGTGGAATGGTCTGATATTAGTAGCGTTAATGCTGATAACGCTTCAACAACCAATCACAGAGCAGCATTCATAACGCAGATCAACAAAAACACAGAAAAGAGGGCGATGTACGATGTATGAAATTAAACGAGTGGTCCTCAATTTTTTTTCAATGAGCAAGTGAACCGGGCAGAATGCCACATAACACCCTATTGATCTCCTTTAATGCTCAATTATGCAGAAGTAATAGTGAACATTAATTATCGGTTACACAATTTAATATAAATTAATGTTGCAATCATTAATTTTATTATTGATTGATTGAGTCAAGCGTTTCTTTGTGATAATCCATGATGTCAATTGGAAGTATATTTACTTCATGATTTGCAACATATAGTGGAATTTGGTATATTGCGACTATATAATTTCAACCCTTTCAAGAATGGATTGCTTCTTAAGGCCTTATTTATTGAATTTGAAATATTTAATTAATCTACATATGATTTTTTATAAGTACAAAAATCTTGAATATGTTTGCAATTAAGTGATATTTAAATACGTAAGTTCATGGAATATGTCATCCATTTTATGTTAATATGTCGTGAATACTGTGCTAGTGGCTTGTGAATTAATCTTACATATTAATATGTGGTTACTACTATGGCGTGTTGTTTAGAGCGAGCGCGTATGGAGTAATGCCTGTAAGCGTATGGAGCGTGTGTGGAGTTAAGTGAGAGCGAGTGCAGCTTTTGAAATAAACTTAAATATTAATATGTTGTTACTACTATCGCGTACTGTGTTGAGCGGGCGCGTATGGTATAACGTCTCTGTTAGAATATATTAAATGCATAGAAAGTGGATAGGAAGTGGGTGGAGCTTTAAGTTTGGTTTGTCATACCCTATTAAATAGCTTTTATAGAGTCTATTTACTTGTACTCGTATGTTGCTTAATCAATTAATACTTTTACACAATTATTTCAACTGTTACTACATGAAACTGTTACCACATGTAGTTTACATGTTAACTGTTTTATATCTTGTGTATATTATGTATATAGATCCCTTCCAGCCAGGGAAATATATTAGGTTGATTTAAATCAAACATTTGATAATTATTGTAATTATTAATTTGATAAATAAAATATTCGTTAATAGCACAACAGTCAATATTAAGTTACTCAGTTATAAATCAAATATCTATAATCTAATCTCTACATTTAAAAGATGTTAAGTTAGCAATTGCAATTTAATTGTTCTTTCAGGTAAAATTGCAATTGACAACTTAATATTGTTACGTTTTGTGAGTATTAGCTGAGAAAGTTAACTCTGAGAAGAAATAAAATTAACAGGATCAACCCATTCCGCCAATATAATCCGGGGTCGGAATACTTCCAAGAATGATTTCACTCGTTTGGCAAATATATTACTAAATTAATTTATTTATAGGGGTTACAGCGGTTAATAGCATTACTAATTAGACAGATCGATTTTATTTAACCTATTCCTCTAAATATTTAAGACGCCACCTCTACAATTTATAAATCTACAAGCAAGTACGCTACTTCCTAATATTTGCTTAAATTCATACAGTTATTAGTTCATAGCAGGAAAATTAATATTTTGAGATTTATTTAAAAAATTATCTACGTTTAATAGAATTTATTTATTTAGAATTTGTTAGGATGCTTGAAGCATTGAAACTATTTTAATTTAAAAAAAAAGTGATATATGTTGATGATTTTTTCCAACTATATAAATATATCAAATTAAACTCACATATTTGAACTTTCCATATTTCGCCAGAGAAGCAGACGTTCCTTTTATTTTGGTTTTAATTTTAAAAATTCCGTGCAGAACTGATTGTCAAAAGCCTAATCCGGTTGTTTTATATCGTCAGTTTCTGTCCGCCGGAGTGTTTTATGGTAGCGGGCTGTAAACCTACTGTGCTGACGAAGTGTTCTAGAACGTTTAGAAGGTTTCTTTATCTTTTTTCTACTCATTGAACTAACGGAAAAGGGCTATGTTTAGTATCTCGGACTTTGTCTGGTGCCGCAATTGCCGATCCTCGAGAGACGGTGGTCTACTCGACATGCGTAGCTGTACCTCGTCTCAAGCACTAAGCTAGGCTGCGTAACCCTCCAGACAGATGGAACGAAATTTTTTTCTCCATGGCTCATACAGATAAACGTTAAATCGTTATGTATCAAAAATTATTCTAATTAGACACGATTAATTGTAAATGCTTCCCTTTTAAGGTACTTTACTTCTATTTATACGTAGATGACATAAGGAATAATGAGAAGTTAACAAATAGATTGAAGTAAATAAAAAAGTTAATGTGTTTCCGTTACATGATTTCATCCCAGTGGATTTTCGACCCTGAAATGTTCTAACAAGACTTCATCATTACTAAAGATAAGACCGGTTTAAAGTCGTTTTAAATTTTATTTGACTAGAATTGCTCGCAATACTTCAAAATTAACTTGATAGATCTTCTTATAGCTAACAGCTTAAATAGGCCATTGTTTCAATCCGGTTCGAAGGACCAAGAACAAAAGGGTAGTACTTAATTACACGCTTGCGGCTCGTAATTACTATGGACTCTTGCTAGATCAAAGTGGTTCAAAAGAAACGCAGAATGTAGATGCTAACAAAATCTCTTTATTAATAATTCAACAGATATACTCAAATAGAATATAATCTTCACTCTTTTTATTCATTTACATATATAACGTCATTACACTTGATCTTCTGTTTACGTATCAACGTTCTCGTAATTTGCAAAATTATTAACTTCAAATTCAAGTAATAAATGTTTTGTTTCCGTCTCTCCCCACAACTAACTATTTTTCGGTCCGAAAAATCTATAATTAATATGAAACAAGAAAATGGTACACTAGTACTTTTCAATGGAATAAAATAGCTACGAATTCTATTTTTTATTTGTTTAGAACATGTCTTTAGGTGTATTATATGATATTTATTAAAGCCCTAATCACTTTTATCGTGTATTTTGGTAGACCAAAAAAACTTTGAACGAAAGAGGTTTGCTGAGTTTATATCTCAATCATTAACTTTGAGTCGAAAGTAATATGATAGATAATATTTTTCCGTTACAAATATACAGGGTATTATTGTAAAAAAGACATTAACAGAGTTTGAAATATAAGTTTATTATCTCTTATATTATATACGTTTATTGAGTAAATATCGTTATTAGTTATATTAAATTATTTTTCGCTTTGGCGTCTTCTATATATTTTTCGTCTTCTATCATTAATAATATCCATCCGAAAGCGAGAACCTACAAAATAACATTAGCAATACCACTAAGTCTAATTTATTAAAGTATATCATTTCATCTTGTTTGCCTAATGAAGAAAGAAAATTAACATCCTGTTGAATGCGTAGGAGGCTACAGAAAGTGGTTGAGATATAATTGTTTTTCTCCTTTGTTCTCGTCTTGTCAGTAATGATCATCCATCAGTTGTTATTGACAGGTTATGAATGTGATAAATGTACAAATACAAACATCTATCTTAACTGGTCCACATGTATATAATAAATGCATTGAATATATCATCTGATCATGCCTGTTCTAACTAGCGATCATGCCTGTTCTCGTTATTAATAGCGAACACAGTTAATAAACAGTGACGGCTTGTGATATATCTTGACTTGACCTCTAAAGACCAATTAATCGTACCGTTCAGTATATTTCATCATCAGTAGCTCCCGTTACCGAAAACTTCTTACAATTTCACTCATAGTACATTGATAGATGTTGGTGCATTGCTTAGAAAACATTCGGAAATGGAGAGTTTTACGTAAAAAGCATGTAAAAAGTGTTTTACATGATCCACTTCAGTGGTAATATTTATGGTATTTTCTGCCATCTCTGGAAGTTTGTTATCGACTGAACAGTCTCAAACGAAAAGGAGACGAATGAATTAAACAAATAAGTAACTAAACGACGATCAATTAATTCTACAATATATAAACATCTGAAGATTTTGAGAGATGAGTAGTCACATATTAAAGCAAAAAAGACATTAATGTCCAAATAATCAAAATAGTTAATGAATTTTCCTACACGTGCATCGCAAGGGTTTGAAACATTTATTCACATATGCACGCTGGCTAAAATTAAATTACATATCTAGATATGGTTCTTCGCACAAAAAAGCCATATCTCAGCTAGCACCTGACAGATATATAGAGATGTGATATCTAGATGATTTTCACTTCGAATTTGAAGACGTTGTTCCTTATATACATCTCAATTTCCAACGCACAATTTTATGGCGTAACAAACTTTCTTATTTACTTCGAAAATTGTTGCTATTTTTGAGCCCTTAGCCATGTAAAATTATCACTACCCCTTTCAATAGATAGGGAGTTTAAGTACGCCAAGAAGTTCGATCTAAAACGCTCACACAGCGCAGGTCGCAAGTTGTGTTCCACACTATTGGGTAAGCGAATTCGCTCATTTATATGGGAATAGTTTACAATGGACAATCAGAGTTATTGTTTGCACGGTGAGTATAGTCTCAGTCCTAAGTACTGTTTGCTAAAAGTAGTGTAATAGTGAAGAATAACTCAATCATTTTAAATCATCTATAAAATCAGAATCACATTTTAAAAATTAAGTAACACGCAACACATCTGCAAGACTCTTTCGATTTTGTCAAGGCCGGCGTCAAAAAAGTTAATGGAGAAGCCAGGATCGACGAATCCAACAAGCCAACGAGTCAACATTACCAGCGAGTCATCAGCGTCAAGTCCAGTAGCAAAACCTATCTCCAACAACCGGGTCAGTTCAATTCGCTCGCACCAAGCAATAACGTACGTCACTCGACGACGTATTCCATATCTCCGATTCCATGCGCTGGCTGGGCGAATTCTTCATCATATCTCATCAGCTAACCTGCGCCACCCCAATCTAATCCGATCCGACATAGTCAAAGCATCCGAACTTTCAGAAAACATCATTTTGTATCAGCATTTCAAATGTAGATACTACTATGTCACGATTAGACATCACTGACACATTATTTTACCTCATTTACAGACATGATCTTTTTCGACAATGTCAATTTCATCAATGTACGCCAAGATTTCACTATCTCCTCAAAATGAGTATCTGAATATTTTTAAAATTTTCTCTGCGACATTTTCGAAGACCAAAAAAGAATTCATCGAAATAATAACTATCCAACTTGAAAAGTTCTACTTACCTGCAAAACACCTGTCCGAAATGTGTTATCGGCATATTGTATATAGCCTCCAACGAGTTGATAAATGCTATAAAAACCAATAACTAAGTAAATCAAGAATTGGTATTTGATTAAAATAATTTAAACGATGAAAAGATTTGCGATGCTTTATCTTCAGATGATTTCGCCTTACAACAACTAGCCAAGCGACGCTTACATAGAGAGGATAGGGAGATAAAGCCGGCGCAGAAAGCTAACAGCGTTCGCATCACAATGCACATAGAGGGAGGAGAGAGAGAGAAAGAGAGAGAGACACCCTTCGCCTGTATTCTCGCGTGTATAGAAAGAGATAGAAAATAAACAGAGACGGAGAACATATGACTTTCGATGCATTTCGATAACTTTCTTTGCTCTTGTTTTGCTTTAGGCAGATATTTTTCGCATTTTTTGTGTTTTTGCATCGAATGTACAACGTGAGCATATTATGAGAGAGGGAGGTGTTTCGTCCTCTTTAATGGCGCTTTGGCCTACGTTAATTGCTCCGGTCAGGACGTAAGATTTTAGTATCTCCGATTTCGAGCAAACAACTTTAATAAGTTTGTTGACGTTTGTGTGACCTCGTCTGGTCGCGATTTCGATGATATCATATTTTTAAAACAAACAACACTTAATGAGTTCGATGAATTTTGAGGGCATTTTCTATTGTTTGAAAGGAGCATATTCCATTTTGACCGCTTTTCACGTAAAAGCCGTCATTCCATTAATTGGTCATGTCCTTAGTAGAAGATGGTTGCAGTTTATTGTTCGTTTGCAAGTACAATCTGATTGCTGAACTCCCTATCATTGAGACTTAAAATACTAGAATCGTGGCAGTGATATTATGCGATATTGTTCTATAAAATTTGTGACGGATGAAAGGACTTCTTATTCGAAGAAGATTTCCTCTTCTTAAAGATTTTAGCAGAAATGTCGACTAGGTCCTGTTTAGTTCCAACGCCGTCAACGTCAAGAACTAGGTCAAGGACACAAACAATCTCCATACGTCTTCATATAAATGCCATACGTAGTTCAGTTTCAACAAGACGCATTTTGGATTTTGGGTCTCTAATAAATGCCTAAATATTCGTGTAGAGTGAGCATTTTCACACGCATGAATATGTATGGGCATTTCTAAGTAAACCGCCATCAACGCAATCATAATGTAACTTTTCGCATATAAAAAATGAATTAAAAATTTATAGTCAGTAACAAAATTTCTATGCCAGCAAGTCAGGTATATATCATTGTTACACTTTAATTCTTCGGCTGAATCTTCTAAACCTCTCATAAAAAATTATCTAATCTTCACTCTGCTCTCATATATCCATATTCCAATTCCCTTTTGTCAGGCGCGCACACATAAATATTTCTTGTTAGGTTATATATAAGTTCAAAAATTTATTTCCTTGTGTTCGCGCCTGCCTTTTGTGTATCTTTTCAGTCAATGAGAAAGCGAGGAGGACGACGACAGAAGAGGAGGGACGCCAACTAGCCCTCTCGCCAACAACGCCACTGCGTCCCCTTAAATAACAAACCGTCCACTCCAACGACACCGACAAACCCACCGCCAAGCCAAGCAAAAGCTTCTTGGACTTCATATGATTCCCCAATACCGCCGGCAAGGCAAGGTGAAGTATCGACACCCGGCTGTATACTGTCACTTGAGAAACGCACGGCCGACAGCTCTTTCTAGACATCTTCAGAGATACTGATGAACATCTCGTGGTCCACCCGTACCCTTCGACTTCAAGAGATCGCCATTTTACGAATTCACATACTAGTTAACTGGAACGAAGACATCCTAAATATTTTGTATCATACTTGTATTAAATAATTTAATTAAATTAGATGAGAGTAATTAGATGAGAGTATATTAGATAATAGCATCTTACTATAAGTAGGGAAAACATAGTGAAAGGTATTTGTATGAATTTTGGTAGGGATCTATTAGATATTTAGTTGGCGATAATCTAATTAAACCCAGGGCCGAAGACTCGTGATAGTCAGTTAAAAGTTTCTTTTTTAGTATTAAAATAAAAGGGGGAA
>WYDF02291224.1:0-16254 GCA_009867245.2 Adranes taylori
TTCTTTTATCTATCATCAATAAATAAAAGAATAGACACTCTACTGTATTCTATTATCTATTGTCTACTCTAATATCTACTTAACTTATTTTCAACTCTATAATCTACTGTACTCTATTATCTACTCTATTCGTTACTATTTATTCCACTGTACTCTACTCTATATTGTCTACCTCATTAGCTACTCACTTTATCTATTGACTATTATCAACTCTATTCTCTACTGTACTCTATTTTCGACTCTACAATCTTCTGTACTCTATTTTCGACTCTACAATCTTCTGTGCTCTATTATCTATTATTTACTCTAATCTATATTATCTACTCTACTCTATTATCTACTATCTATTATCTACTATCTATTATACTCTATTATCTATTCTATTATCAACTCTATTATTTACTTACCTCTAATTTTAACTTTATAATCTATTGTAGTCTATTATCTATTATCTTCTCTATTCTGTACTATTTACTCTAGTTTATTATCTACTGTTATCAACGGGCTTTACTCTACTAAGATATTTTCAAATTTTAAAAATTGGAAAATATTTCATGATTAACTTGGGCAGAGTTGTCTATTGTCTACTCTACTATCTTAGTCTACTCTACTTCTTGGGTTTCTGGGATCCAATTTATATAGATCCTTTTCAAGTTATATCATTGAGTAGGCGGTCAACTTCTACATTTGAAGGCATTATCTCTGGGACACTATTCCACACTTTTTTGTCGTAGAAAAATATAGAAAAATATAATTATCCTATTTACATTGCTTTCACAACAAGATTCCGATAATTGTGAGCTTAAAGTTGACTAGATTCTAATTCAAATGTTTTAAATAAGTTCCAAATACATCTAAAACAGTTGAAAAAGTTTTAAACAGTCGAAACATGAAACAAATATGAAATGAAATATCTCTATAATATTACTTTTATATTAATAATTTGAATACCAATGATCATCTATCATCTAAGTTGACAGGAAATGGTACAATACGTGCATTTGATAGATATGTTCTACTGCCGGCGGTGATAAGTTTTTATTAAAGTTATTCTGATTATAGATTCACCCTTCAAATTCTTTTTTATTTGTTTGCTGGAACGCAAGCAGAATCTATAATATAACATATGCATAAAATTATCGATTTTTATATGGAAGTTTGTATTAAATTTGGTCTATTCAAATATGTCTTTCATATATATGTCAGAATATGGGTCTATAAACATAGAGTGGCTCATAACGCAATGGGTGCTTTGAACAAGTTAAGTTGAGAATTAAGAGATCATAATATATGTTGCTTGCGAACAAAATTAACAAATAATGATGATTATTAAAATATAGGATAGTGGGCGCCCTTATATAAAGAGCTGCAGTACTATTTGAGGACTATTTGTATACTAAAACTGTTATTTAAAACTGGACGCATTTGTTTAATTGAATAAACAAAGTTTAAGAAACATTTCTAATTAAAAACATTAATCAAGGTGATTTACCAAATATAAAAATAGAATTGTGTAATAAGTTTTTATACGTTGCAAATATATTAAATAAAGTATGCGCCTTTCAACATTACAGATGTTGACATTACGTAAAATAATATTGAACAATCAAAATGCATATATTATTTAGATCACAATGATTAGAATCAGATCTATTATTATTGTATTGGTGGTGTTAGACCAATCCTAAGTGGTTGAGTAGTGGATAAAGGAACAAAGAGGTTGGAAAAAGTGTTTCAAAATTAGCTCTCAGAAGACTTGGGTTGCACTGTTTAACAGAAAAAAGAATTTGGACGGCTTAAGCGGCCTGAAACTTCATGGAACAAAACTACTCATCGATTTGCAGAAGTGACCTTGGTATAATAAACGATTTCAAACTTTCTTGGAACTTGCAAAGTGATTGAATCATAGACAGTTCGGCTATAGCTTTCGTAGTTATAAGATGTATGTATGAGAAAGCTTCGATGACTGAAGGCTAGCTTGTTGCATTAGTTGTTCAAATCGGTTAACTGGCTATCTATAACTTGCGGAGCATTAGAGTCGTGGAAAAAAACAAGATAAGCTCAAAGCAAGGCAATGACTGTCATCTATACAGAGAACTGTCTGTTTCGATATAATAGGGGCCATGAAAATCACCCCAACTGAGACACTTGAGGTGTATAGGCCCAAACATACACAATACAGAATAGTAGTGCTTTTGCAATCTATGACTGTTGATTACTTTCGAAAGCTTAAAATGAGAACTTGATACCTTTGTGTATAATCTAGGTACACATCAACAAATATTCCAAGAGTACTTACTCCATTTAAGTTCCTCAAATTTATCGATTCTAAAAATATATATGACTTTTCTCTCAAAACATATTTTGTAATTTATGGAGAAGTTTCTGCCGTCCTGAGCAAATCACGTTAGTGCATCTTCGATTCAAATGCGTTCAACGATAATCTCATATCACCAATTGTGCCATAAAATTCGTCAATATTAAACTTTTTCCTCAATCTCATATCGTGATAATAAACTTATAAAAGGAGATTGACATCTATTCCATGTTGAAGCGTACGCATTTGTTTCAAAATTTTTATTTTGCTCTATTCTACTAAATCTAAACTACGACATTTTCTTCGGAAGAACGTCATCAATAATTTTCTCATTAAAAGAATTTTTGTGACACACCAAAACATATTGGAAGGACATTGAATTAATGAAATTTTTGAGCTGAAATTGCCAGCCCAATTATGATCCCATCCTCGTCGCATTTATATTTTCGTAGACGGGTAGCTTACCTAAAACTGTTTAGTTCCTTGATGAATATATAAAAAATTTTATTTGAGAACATTACACCATGTGAGACCACAGGTTATAGTTTAGGTTATTAAAGAAGAACCAAGTAATCATAACGGGATTAATGAGAGAAAATCTTAAATTACATATGATGATTTTATTTGGTGCAACTCGGAATTTGGAAGTGTTAGTCCATTTTATTTTCGGCGTATTTCTTGTTAACCTTCTTGTGCATCATTAATATTTTAAGACTATGTGAACTTTTGGATTCGGCGTTTGCACCATATTTGTCACGTTAATTTGAGCGTGACTTGAACAGAAGGGTAGTTTGTTACCAAGCTTTTTGTTTCCGCGTTTACGAAACTAAACCCACCCTAACTATCTACGAGATTATTAGCACGAAATAATTTTATTATTCACTAATATTATCAGTACAGCAATTTATTTAAACATGATAGGCATAAACAATTATATGAATTGATTTCAATTTAATTCAATATACCAAAATGAAATTGACGACGAGGAGCTTGTAATTGGACAAAAATCGCTAAAAATAAGTGGATAACCGACAAATTTTTGTGGATCATTTGTGGATAACCGACAAATGATTGCCACATAATTTTTAGGAAGGATAATGAAACAAATGAAACTAAATTAGCAAAATAATTCTGATCAATGTATTAGTAATCAAAATATTAATTTAAATAGGACCAATACAAACACAAACGATAATCAAAATTTTCATGTAAATGTTATTCCAACTTTTGATGGTACACAAAGTACGCCCTCATTATTCAGCGTGTGTAAACTTAATTATTACATTCTTAGATAGAACTAATGGTAATAATTAGTAAGTTAACAGGGAGAGTGCAAAGCTTAATATTAAGAATCTTTAATACAAATATTTGGCCGACCAACGCGATGAGAACTGTCTAGCTAGGGACTTAATGTTTCTAAGACAAGACCCTAAAGAAAGTGCGCACCCAATATTGCATGAAAATACAAGACTATAGAAGTCTTCTACAAATAAAACTTGGGCTAACAATTACAGATGAGTCAGTTCATACGCAGAAACATATTCGAACGACATGAAATAAATCAAATTTTTGAACTGAAATTGGCACTCCACTTCTAATCCCATCCTCGTCGCCAATTATATTTTCGTAGACGGGTAGCTTACCTAAAACTGTTTAGTTTCTTGTTGAATATATTAAATTTTTTATTTGAGAACATTAACCATGTGAGCCCAAAGGTTATAGTTTAGGTTATTAAAGAAGAACCAAGTAATCATAACGAGATTAATGGGAGAAAATATTAAATGACATATGATTTTATTTGGTCCAACTCGGAATTTGGAAGTGTTAGTCCATTTTATTTTGGGCGTATTTCTTGTTAACCTTCTTATGCATCATTAATATTTTAAGACTCTGTGAACTTTTGGATTCGGCGTTTGCACCATATTTGTCACGTTAATTTGAGCGTGACTTGAACAGAAGGGTAGTTTGTTACCAAGCTTTTTGTTTCCGCGTTTACGAAACTAAACCCATCCTAACTATCTACGAGATTATTAGCACGAAATAATATTATTATTCACTAATATTATCAGTACAAGCACTTTATTTAAACACGACAGGCATAAACAATTATATGAATTGATTTCAATTTAATTCAATATACCAAAATGAAATTGACGACGAGGATGGGATTAAAATTAATCTTGTAATTGGACAAAAATCGCTAAAAGCAAGATTTCAATCCCTAAAAGTAAGTGGATAACCGACAAAATAGCGACTGCCACATAATTTTTAAGAAGGACACTGATACAAATGAAACTAAATTTGCAAAATAATTCTGATCAAAGTATTAGTAATCAAAATATTAATTTAAATAGGACCAATACAAACACAAACGATAATAAATTTTTTTATGTAAATGTTATTCCAACTTTTGATTGTACACAAAGTACGCTTTCATGATTCATAGCAGCGTGTGCAAATTTAATTATTATATTCTTAGATAGAACTAATGATAATAATTAGTAAGTTAACAGGGAGAGTGCAAAGCTTAATAGGTTCTAGGGACAACGCTACATCGTGGTCAAAAATTAAGAATCTTTTACACAAATATTTGGCCGACCAACGCGATAAGAACTGTCTAGCTAGGGACTTGTTCTATGACAGGACCCTAAAGAAAGTGCGCACCCAATATTGCATGAAAATACAAGAGTATAGAAGTCTTTAACAAACAAACAAAACAAAAGTCTTTAACAAGCAAAACAAAATTTTTGAACTGAAATTCCCACTCCACTTTTGATCCCATCCTCGTCGCCAATTATATTTTCGTAGCTGGGTAGCTGACCTAAAACTTACCTACAAGAATTCTGTTTAGCTCATTGGTGAATATATTAAATTTTTATTTGATAACATTACATCATGTGAGGCCAAAAGGATATAGATTAAGTTATTATAGGAAAACCAAGTAATCATAAGGAAATGAGAAAATATCAAGTGACATAATATGATGATTTTATTTGCATCATCCCGCAATTAAGAAGTTGTAGTCTATTTTATTTTGGGCGCGCTTTTTGTTAGCTTTCTTGTGTATTATTAATATTTCAAGACTATGACCGGCTCTACTATATTTGCCGTTCACCATATGGGGCTTCCAACATATTTGTCACGCTGATTTTAGCGTTACTTAGACAGAAGGCTGGTTCTTACTAACGTTTTTTTATTTCTGCGTTTACGAAACTAAACCCACCCTACAATCTACCGGATTGTTAGAACGAAACAATTTTGTTATTCACTAATATTATTAGTACAAGCACCTTATTTAAACAGGGCAGGCATAAACAAATAAAAGAATTAACAGAAAGCTCCACACAGCGGTTTCATAATTTTATAAGCAATTATGTATTAAGTTACTCGCAAATGTATTAATTATTAATTTTATATAATTCCAAGCATTTGCCTTGTGGTTTGGTAATAAATTATTTCATTTCAATGTTTTAAATTTATTAATAATTTGCAATCTAACTTAGTCTTGTGTTAAATATCCATAGTCATTGATTTATATCATAAACGTGTTTACAAGTGAATAAATTACATTGAGCTAATCTAAACCTTTTAATTGTATTACGAAAATATAACTGGTGACGAGGATGGGATTAGAATTGGGTTTGTAATTGGAGAAAGTTTCATTATTAACCAATTATTATTAATTTCAATTATTAACCAATTGGAACCTATTCGACGAAAATTTTGTTTAAGCGGATAAACGACAAAATAGCAATTTTCACATCATTTTTAAGAAGGATAATGAAACAAAATTTCTTATTATTTTCTATAATTATTATATACCCTTAATTAATTATTTATATCTGATTCTGAACCCGAAATCGAATTAACTCTTGGGGAGAATAGCGATGATTTTCTTGGTGAATTATCAGATAATTTTAAGCATATTAAAACACTTCTCCAAAGTTTAGCGTAGGTTAATTATTTAATTTTCCTAGTGTTCGGTTATTAAAACAGTAACAATCAAAATACTAGTAATATTCAAAATAATTTGATCAAAACATAAATATTAATTTAAATATGGCCAATACAAATAAAAACCCTAATAATATTCAAAATTTTCATGTAAATTTTATTCCAACTTTTGATGGTACACAAAGTACATTTGCATTATTCATAGCGGCGTGTAAAAATTTAATTAACACATCCTTAGATAGAACTAATTATAATAATTTGTAAGTTAACAGGTGAGAGCAATACTGCATAGGTTCTAGGGATAATACTACAACCTGGTCAAAAATTAAGGAACTTTTATACAAATATTTTGCCTACCAACGCTATGAGAACTGTTTAGTTAAGGACATAATATTTTTAAGACAGGACCCTAATGAAAATGCGTACCATTATGGCATGAAAATACGAGACTGTAGAAGTCTTGTACAAACAACATTTCTGATAAACATTACAGATGAGTCAGTTACATCACGTTAAAATAGCTTTTTATGATGAAATAACTCTTCAGATATTCTTTCACCGATTATCTGGTCAGTTAACTTTAGCGGATTCGAATGGAAAAGCAACAACACTTTGAACATGGCTTTTGTATTTAAAGAAGAAAGTTTTCAATTCGGTGAGAAACAAATGAAACACTTTAAATTTGATAGCAATCCTTGGATACTCTGGATACTCTTAATTATTTTGCCAAATTTAACAAACTAAACAAAGCCAAAATAATCAAAGTAATTTCAACCAGGATTTAAACTAAAATTAACCTGGTTATATAATGCTGAATCCACTACATTATTATTATTGGATCTATTAGACTTGTCGAGAAAAATAAAATATATGATCAGCAAATCATCGATGGAAATCAAATTACCGATTTCAATAATTATGATTGTGAAAATTATCAAATCGCTATTTCGAGTATGGCCCAGAAAACTCTGAATAATATAATTCTTGCGAATATTATAAAAGAATTCAACGCAACAATTCGGAAGTTCAATTTAATGAACAGAACCAACATTTTTACGATTCTCTGAACCTAAACAACAATCCATAATTAATATAAATTCGCCAAAGCCATCCAAAATTAACTTATGTAATTATACCCGATGCTAACTTTAAATTCATGATAGACACAGGTAGTTCGAGATCTGTTTTACGCGAAAACATAGCTTATGGATTCTATTCAAAATATGTTCAACATGCACACTTAGAGATAAAATCGGTGCATCGAACAAGCTTTCATAACGAAGTGGCAACTATACCATTGCCAAAAATTTTCAATACAGGTAAGGAACAATATAAATTTTATGTGTTTCATTTGAATGAGGAATTTATTGGCTTCGATTTGTTAAAACATTACCCTTTCAGTACATTTACCGAAAGAAGTTAAATTTTTTAATCCTAATTCGAAAACCATTTCTGTACACGAAATAGAAGTAGAAGCTCCAACAAAGAAGGTAATCAAAATTTCTTGTTTCCTAACGATGTAATATTGCAAGATCTAATAGAATGATGTAATATTAAGATGAAGATGTAATATTCGCATCAGCAAAAACCAATAACCAAAATACAAGTACGTGTGATTTACAATGCGCTAAAGGAATTTCAGATGCAACGCGTAAGTAAATATTCATATCAACAAAAAGCAATAACCGAAATACAAATATGTTTGATTTCAAATTGCAGTAATGGAATTTCAGATGCAGCGCTTACGTAAATATTCACATCAACAGAAAACAATAGCCGAAATACAAGTATGTCTGATTTCAAATACACTAAAGGGATTTCAGATGTAACTATTAAGTACATATTCGCATCAGCTAAAAGCAAACACCGAAATACAAGTATGTTTGATTTCAAATTGCACTAAAGGAATTTCAGATGCAACGCGTAAGTAAATATTCGCATCAACAAAAAGCAATAACCGAAATACAAGTATGTTTGATCTCAAATTGCACTAAAGGAATTTCAGATGCAAAGCTTAAGTAAATATTCGCATTAACAGAAAGCAATAACCGAATTACAACTATGTCTGATTTCAAATACACTAAATGGATTTCAGATGCAACGCTTGTAAATATTCACCTCAACAAAAAGCAATAACCGAAATAGAAATATGTATGATCTAAAATGGACTAAAGAAACTTCAGATGCAACACTTAAGTAAATATTGGCATCAATAGAATGCAATAACCGAAGAATTTTGATTTCAAATACACTAAAGAGATTTAAGATGTAACGATTAAATAAATATTCGCATCAGCAAAAAGCAATAACCGAAATACAAGTATATCTGATTTCAAATGCATTAAAGGAACTTCAGATGCAACACTTAAGTAAATATTGGCATCAATAGAAAGCAATAACCGAAGAATTTTGATTTCAAATACACTAAAGAGATTTAAGATGTAACGATTAAATAAATATTCGCATCAGCAAAAAGCAATAACCGAAATACAAGTATATCTGATTTCAAATGCATTAAAGGAATTTCAGATGCAACGCTTAAGTAAATGTTCTATTTCGTCACATACTAACAGTGATTTCAATTTAATATGACATTAGAAATAAGTATATAATATTTTAACTTATGAAACAAACTAGATTGATAGAAAACAGTGCTTAAAGAATATTGTAATCATTAAGAATAAACTAGTTAAGAAAGAATCACGTCATGTGTGGTTATCTAGTTTTATAAGAGCATAACCGGCTTTGATTTCACTGTATATAAATGTACACACTTGTGAAACCTCTTTATGGAATAGGAGGTAATTTTTTTACAATTAATTTACAACTAATTTTTTAAATGTCAGTGTAACAAATTTTACCTTCATCAATGAATTGGTGCAAATCCGCAAAAAGTTGAGCTGGTCTCTAGCTCTAAGAATGAAGTAAGTTTTTTATTTTCACTTGGCCTATCCTTTACTTCAGATACGTAACGCTGCCGCATTTTTTTTGCTATGTGTTATTTTTATGCGAATTCACTTTTTACCCGCATTTTTAAGAAGTTATTTATTACATAAATGCAAAGAAATTTAAGTCCATTCACAACGTAATAACACAAGTGCTAGATAGGAATGTATTTTATTTAAATATCCAACGTATCTTTTAGATACAAATATTCATATACCTTGAGATAATGTACAGTATAGAGATATCATCCAATAAAGGACTAAGAAAAATTTCCTAACGAAAACAAATGACGCATAATAGCGGGGATAAAACAAATTAAGACCGTTATCTCTATGATGTTTGCGTAGATTGAGTATCTTATTCTATTCCTAGGCGAGAGTAAGTAAATGGCTTCGAAGGATCCATTGTTGCCAATATTATTTATTCACCATTCATTTATTTTATACTCATTTTACGTTTTAATGTATTGTTTCGCAACCACAAGCAATCAAGATTTATAATTTTCTTATACGAATGTTTCCAAATTTGTACTTCATCGTTAAATTCATTTCTTGGTGAAATCTTTCATCGCTAACAGCCCCTAAGTCCAGCAGAAAAAAGTACAGGTGAATGTGCAGAAAATGCATTTCTAGCGATATGCAATTGCACATTTGTCTATAAGCTGTAAGCATGTTGCCATACCGAGAAGATCTGTAATTTTCAAGAAAGTTCTTTAGCATCCAAGCTACTATTTCCAGCTCATTTAGTTCCAATCTGAACTGAGTGTCCGTCAGCAGTTCACGAATCTGTGGTCCAATAAATGCTCCAGTTTTGATCTTAGCATCAGATAGTTGTGATCCACATTTCTCTTTCAGATAGAGGAAGCCATTGGCATTTTGATCCATAGCTTTGAGAAAGTTCTCTATGAGGCCCACTTTTATGTAGACTGGTGGCAGATAAACTTTATTGGAATTTACTAGTGATCTGTTCCAGTCTTTAACATGATAGTGGTATTTGTAATCACGACTATCCCAGAGGCACAAAAAGCACATATATTTAGTGTACCCTAACTGGATGCCGAAGAGCAGAGAAGTAACTTTTAGGTCACGAGAAATGTTTCATTTAAGTTCTGTGTACTTCAGTAGTATGTCCATTAGCTAACTAGTAGGTTTCTTTCATACCTACAATATATGCTACAGAAATAGATGGCTTCATACTGCCGTTGTGCAGCAGACTACTGCAAACCACTGATTTAAGACTACGTTCACGAAAAAGACTGTTTATGTCAATACAGAAGCAAACACAATTTTTCTTTTGGTAATACTAAGAGAAATTTAGGTATTGATCACAAGAATGTCGAATCGTTGTTCTAGTAAATTCCATTGTTGCAATCGCGATCCCAGCAATCCGTAGATAAAGAGAGGTATGAGGTCATTTAAATCTGCTTGACTTAATAAGTGAGGCTTTCTTTCTTCATCATTAGGTTCCACCATCAGGTTCCACCATGAACATCCTGTCCACCATCAGCACCTTCAATATCAACACTCTCAGCAGAATTCTCATCACTTTCCACATATCCAGATTCACAATCTGGATATGTTATTTTAAATTTGTTTGTCTTGAAAAATCCGGTTATCTTTCTCATACAGAAGAAACAGTCTTGAGACATGATTTTTCGGTTCACGTCATATCATAGGCACAAAAAAAGACTTTCTTGTACCTCTTAACTATTGTGTTGTTAGTCTTGTATTACACATAGTACAGCTTATATGTGGTGCCCTCCATTTGTCCTAATCTCCATTCTTGATCTCCAGCTTTTCACTTTTGAAGCAATGGTTTTACATTGATCACGAAGTGTAAATCGTCCACAGATATAACAGAAGTTGTCTGGGATATTGATACTAGCCAGTTTACTTCTATTCATGGGGATCCTTAAAAGAAATGTTAAAATGAATTTAGCATCATAATTTAATAAGTATAATGTATGATTTAATTTTAACTCATTTATATATTTAATAGTAAAGTATTTAATATTATTAATGAGTATTTAATATTATTAATTATATATATATATATATATATATATATACCACCTGGATTGGAAATATTTAAATAAAATTTTCGATTATCCCTCGTATATAAAGCACTTAATCTAAGAATGATTTAAAATATTGCAAGCAATCTAATATCTCTTTAATATAAAACCGCTTCAAAAGAATTTACACATTTTGTTGCCTAAAGACAAACTCATCAAAATTGCTTATGGAGAGTGTAACCCTCAACATAGAAACATCCCCTTCTTTCTCTAAGGATTCGCGAACATCCTGACAATATTTATCGGTTAGTATACAGTAATTCAGTAACTCACTGAGTGAGTGAGAAGTGATAATAATACCTCAGTAAGTGCAAGAACGTGTAACCATTAGTTTAAAAGCACTAAATACGTTTCAGATATATTATATGATAAGGCTTGAGGGTTGTAACTACCATCAAAGTAACTAACCTCTCTTAAAATGGTTCCTACGTTTATAATTTTATAAATGAATGTTGTGGGTGACGAAATATTGGTATTTTACGTAAAATATGCAAAAGAGTGTTTGGCACTTCGCAATTAAATTTTTTATATGATATAACTACCAGAGTTAACAGTGTTATTATATTGTGTACTTACTACTAGCATATATTTGTTACTAGCACTTTTAGTTTCAAATCGGACACGGTAGCGTCGATATCGATGACGACAAGGCCAGGCAGGGTCATTTAGATATATTGTTAGTTACAAAATCACAATTCAATTTAAATTTCGGGCTATAATCGCAGACCGGAAATCATCTGTCAGTCGACATCTTCGGAGTCGGATTTTCAAATGACACCTGTCAAAAAAACCAATAGTTGACAACAACAACAATAACCACAATGATTGACCAAGACAAATATTAATAACGCTATCTAATCTTATCATTTTGGATTTTTTAATTCCAGCTGTCATACATACACACTATTTATGATAGACCCAAGGAAGGACAGCATAATGTCACAGATTACGTTCCCTACTACGGCTGGGGTTTATTAATAAGTATTTCGTGTAGCGGTCTAGATTCGGAGAATGCCAGAGCATGTTCTATTATCTTTAACTTATTACTCTGGCTTAAGAATGATAAAACAGTGCAACAGAGCTGAAATAATAGATATATTGTGTATGTAACAGATACACAAAAGCAAATCTACGTATGGACTGGTAGTATTGGTGATCGATCATTACGAAACGATTATATGCGGGGTTGAAAACGATGTACATCGTTTCTTCTTTAGACAGCGCGATCTATTGTAGGGTAGTTATGCTTGAACGTATTTTGGGGTTGAAACTATCGTGACGACACTGTTGGTTGCCTATATTACGTAGCTGGAGTGCTACATTACTAAATATATCATTGTCCAGCTCAGGTCTTACTTTTTGCGCGAGATTAAAATTTTTAATTGATAAACTTTAAGTTAATCATCAGATGGAGTTATGATCATCTGTCTGACCCAATCATTGTTGTTTTTATTGTTGTCACATACTTGTATTTTGACAGCTTTTTTTTGAAAATCTAAGATGGTGGATGACAGATATTCCCGGTCTGGGATTTTAACGCGAAATTTGAATTGTGGGCATGTGCTGAGGGCCCTCGCTTTGAATTTTTACAAAAGTAACTAGATTCAAACAATTAATTAGATTTTGTAACTAAATGATACTGTCTGGTCCTGCGTCGTCGGCGTTGATGTCACGTGTCCGATTAGAAATTAAATGTGGCTATACACTGGTATTTTAAGTTAAAATGATTAAGTATTCAATATTAAAATGATTACGTCTTTATTTTTTAATAAACACAGAGAGAAATGATTTTTTAACTAGAAAAAAGGATGAGTATGCACTAATATGAAATGAATGCTCTCTTCCGATTTTAGTCAAATAAAGGTTTATTTACATTTTAATTTAAAATACTAGGCATACCCACCTTTAGTGTCAAATCGGGCACGTGTCCTCGACGCCGAATACGCCAGAGTCAGACTCTGTCATTTAGTTACATTTTTAATTGCAAAATCTAGTTACTTTTTTGAATCTAGTTACTTTATTTGAATCTAGTTACTTTTATCGTAATTCGGATGGCGTATGCCCGCAATTCAAATTTTGCGCTAAAATACCAGACCTGCAATGATTTTCAGTGGCCGTCTTGGATTGTCAAATAATAGCTGTCAAAATGCCAATTCCGTACTAAAAAAATCACTGACAGCCACAAATGACAACTGTCAAACACACAAACTACTAAGTATAGACCTCCGAAATGACAACGTGACGTTACAGATTATGTTTAATACGAGTTGAGATAAGGTCCTAGCGGGTTGGTCCTTAGGAACAGTCTACTACTATGTCCAAATGTTTAAACTTCAGTGTCTCCAGGTGAGTAAGACAAAATGTGCCATTTTGAGTTTTTCCCAAAAAAAATTAAAATTCAAGATAAGCCCCTAAAAATTGGTACATTTATAGTAGTAGTAGAGAATGTAATCTGTGAGCTTATGCTGTCATTTGTTGGGTCTATCATAAATAGTTTTTGTGTTTGATAGCTGTTATTTGAAAATCCAATATGGCGGCTGACAGGGCATTTCCAGCTGTTGATTTTTTTGCGCGAGATTTGAATTTTTAATTGATAAACTTTGAATTAACTATCAAATGGCTTTTATCATCATCTGTCGAAGCTTTTCTTTGATCTTTTATGAAATTTTCGTAGAATAGAAAATGTGTTCTAATATTTAGATACATTTTCTTTCATTTGCTCATTTTAATAAATATATTAGGAGAAACGGTTTTCAACTGACTGTGTGTGTTATGGGTCGTGTATCTGAATGCGTGTATGTATTTGTGCGAACTTAGTTGATATGCCAGATGTAAACCGCCTGGAAAATAATAAATCCTGAAGTAATGTCCCGGTGTGTTTTAAGAACCATAGCTTTAGGTTTGTTGGAATCTAGCCGTTTGTAAGTCAATGCAAACGCAAACTAAGAAAATTTTTTCCTAAGACTAAATAATTTTCTAAAAATGTAATCAAGTTTCGTTTTTTGTACTATACTCATAAAAAGTTTCCTGTTTCTTCATCTCCATAAGTCAACATTATTTTATGGCAAAGAATACCAAGAAGCAAATCTATACAGAAATCCTAGATAAAATCTAAATGAAATATGGTTGACCTTGGGATTTAAATCGATTGTAACTCTTTTAAATGCCTGATACATACAGAGTTGCCAATGTATTTGAAAATAAAACTATTATCTGATTTTTTGTATAAACTAAATACTAAATGGACAAGTATGTGTTACGATGCGGAAGAGTACGTGTTAATTGGAAAAAAGTTTTCCAAAAATTTAAAAATACATTTCTTTCCGGTTTCTTGGCTTGGAGTGCTTGTATTTTTCGTTGGTGTAAATAAATACACATTTGTATCGATACTTTTTTCTAATGAAAATTTAAAGAACTTTATAGACTTTTCTTCTTTCAAATTAAATTGATTCTTACAATTTCATGTGCGTAATATACTCCCCCTTTTCAGCCTAATCCAAGAATACCGTCTAATAAAGCAAAATACTCATTATGGTATTCAAAACAATAATACAGAGAATAAGAATTTGTTTATTCCAAGCTTGCAACGTTGCTTTATTTTTATGATTTAAAAACAGATAGCAGTTGTGTGACATGCGTTGGTGCCTTTTAAATTGGTTCTAAATATTTTATTTCTTTCTAATTTCATTTCTCTTTCTGAAATTTCGCTTATGTTATTATGTGGTTATGTAAAATTGTGACAGGCTCCTACTTGCGACCCTGTTAACGGAGAGTTAGCAGCAGCGTTAATTAATAGAGAATATAAAAGCCTTCGGAAATATGAATCCTCAGGCACCAGGTCAGTTTAACGTGAGACCGCACTTTGGGATCTGATATTGTTGTTCCTCCGGTCCTCATTGGCCTACTGAGCACACAGGTAGCTTCGAGTCTCGCGAGTAATCCAGTGGTTCTTGTTCTTGTGGGCAACTGAAATAAACTTACTGCTAATTAGTGAAACAGCATTAACGGTTTAACAAAATACGTCTATTGGTCTTCTAAACAGTTTAAACAAAGAAAGAAATATATATGCACAATGAAATGTCAATAATAAACAAATGAATAAATGTTAAATTAAATCAATGTCGCAACAATGGAGGTTAACAAAGTAAACAGTAGCGATTCTATCATAAACAAAACATAAGCGGTGTGAATAAAACAGTATAAATTAAACAATAATAATGCGGAAAGCATGTAAAAACAGTTAATAATACAATCGGGAATCGGGGGTTGAACAAAGGTATTGAAATATTCATGCAATTTACTCAAGCAATATATGGTATAGAAAATCGCTTATCAACTGTGTTGCTGTCTCGGCGACTGTCGCTCGGCTCATTGTGGCCGGCATGGCTTAGCTGCTGGGCGGCTTGTCTTTGAGTTCGCAATTCCGGAACAAACTGATGCCAAAAGTCTCGCTATTTATAGATGGGAGCCTTCTCTCAACTTTAACTCTGCTATACGGTTCTATAAGGAGCAACGACACGACACTTAATACGTGACACGGTCCCTTCACACGTATATAAATCTCGGTATTATCCCTTTCCTATGTGACGGCGTAACACATGATTCCACTCTTAACGGCATTCCCACGGGTTACAATAAAACGCAGGAGTCATCAGTAGCGCTCGACAAGCAGCGCAATAGCAGCGGCAAGCAGAGTATATTATAACGTACAAGTGAATGACGCGAGCCAACTTATCAATACTTCCACACAAACGCATCTAGCGTGCATAATTCGTCTTGCATATTATTATACATAGCGACAGTACATCTCTCTCTCTCTCTCTCTCTCTCTCTCTCTCTCTCTCTCTGATTCATGTTTTCAATATTTACAAATAATAAATGTCTTTAAGTTCATTATTAGTTTAGGGTTCCCAAATGCCATTTATTTAATCGATTTTATTTATTTATTATTGCTTTGTTACAA
>WYDF02291235.1:0-16253 GCA_009867245.2 Adranes taylori
GGTAGAAAAAACTCCTCAATCATGCTGACATAACGTTCAGAATTGACCGTAACTGCCCTTTCGTTCTCTTCAAAAAAACCATGGGCCAATAATGCCGATTCTGGATATTGCACAACAAACAATCATACGTTCTGTATGCAGAGGCTGCTCATGAAGTTCTCTCGGGTTTGTGGGGCTCCAATATCGCATATTTTGTTTGTTCACGCATCCTGAAATATGGAAATGTGCCTCGTGACTAAAGAAAACAAGGGCGTCCTGAAGCAGGTTTTCGAGGAAGGCTTCACATGCATTTTTTCGCGCAACATAATCGCGCGGGTTATGTTGTTGCACCACTGCCAATTTGTATGGATGAAAATTGAGTTCTTCATGAAGAAATCGTCTCACTGTGCGGTTAGAAATCCCTAAAGCAGCCGAATGTTTGCATGCAGATCGCCTAGGGGATTTCAAAAGCGGCGCCCTTACCGTTTCGATGTTTTCAGGTGTCCTGACGGTTCTGGTAGGTCCATTACGTTTCTTCTGCACACTACCGGTATCCCTGAACGTGTCCACCCACAAAAAATCGATTTCCGATCAGGCACATGACCTGCAGGCGCGATATTGAAATGATTTCTGAATGCACGCTGAGTTGTCATGACCGAACGGCTGAAGGAAAAGTAGGCCCCCACTCTTCCTTTGTCCACTGCATTGTTGACACTGAACTAGTCATAACAAAAACCTTAGATAACGTGCTTTCGAACGCGCCATATACCAACGCTCTAATATTAATGGCCGCTTTGTGGCGCGAGTTTCAAATAAGGAAGTAACCACGCCCCACCCTGTATAAATAATTTAAACATGGAAAGCTTCATTTTACTCATTTTTCTAAAGAATAAAAATTATGCTATGTTCTAATTCTATGTTGCTTGTGATGAATTCTTGAACATTTTTCGATGACCATGTTTAATGAACTTGGGCCAAGTTAGAAATTAATGCCGTTACTGGTATAAAGTTTGAACCTTGAAAACAGCATTTTTAGCATCTTATCTTACGGTTTATTAGTATTAGGAGAGTTATTTGAAAAAATATACGACTATGTTTTCCACTTAGATGACATCGATTCATCAAACAAAAATTAGATTGAAGTTGGAATTTTTTAAAGTTGAATGAAATCATGAAACAAAATGGTTACAATAAAATAAATGATTTATTTTTATCTTCTAGCATTTAATAAAATAAAAGAATAAAGCCTAACTAAATATAGAAAGTAGTAAAGGGTTTCACACGTCTCATCTGTCGGAAGCTGTGAGCAAAGTCAAAGCAAAAAGAAATAATCACAAATAAACGCATAAGCTTATAGAGACCTAAATTTCAAAGTGCGATAAAAAGAATTCCTTTTTTTAATAAAAGAAAAAAAAGCACAAATTGACCAGTGATATCTTTCGTACTTTTCATTGGCAGTCATATTATAGACAATAAATCATAAAATTACAAAATGTAAGCAAACGCAGAAATAATCGAATTTAATAGGTTTCGATAGAAAACATTCCAAACATGTATACAAATCCGAAACAAATGAAAACAATAAAAATTTCAAGTAATAAACTAACAATCAAGTTCTAAAATTAACACTAGAAAATGGCCAGTTAAAATTCAATAAACAAATAAGTAAAATTAAAAATATGATTCTGAAAACAACATTTATTTAAAACGCGTAAATCTTATAGTTCATTAAACTAATATATCTTCAAAAAGTAATGGCAGGCCCCATTTTAATATCAAATTAAATATTAATAATTTAATCACTTAATTTCTACACACTCATATGTACAACTAATGACAGAAACCTGATTTCTCTCATTTCCAAATCATTAACTTTTTATTTAAAAAAATATTCCGTATTACCCCTTCTTTCATTTGCTTATAAACATTTTAAGTTATGTAATCAAAAAAATCTAGCACGATTCGATTCGGACAAATCTTAATCATTTGGATCATGTAACGAGACGTTATGCCATCGAAATTATGGCATATACAGAGTGATCCATTTAATAGTATAGCACAATATATTCCAATTGTTTTTCACCTACTATCAATAAACAATATTTTTTTATAAATGAAGACTTACAATTAAATTAGCACCCCAACTTATATTGTTACCATGTCACTATCCCCTATTGAGAGAGGCCCAATTTTCAACTGAAAATACAATGCGGCGGCTAGATAGGGCATCAGAGATCCTTACATAATCATCATCATTGTTGTTATCGGCATATCGTATATAGCCTCCAACAGAATCGACAATGATATAAAACAAGCAATAGCCAGTTATTTGTTAAACCCTCTATTAAATAAATAAATCGATAATTAAATAAATCAAGAATTGATAAAATCTAAAAATCATTTAAACGACGAAAAGATTTGCGATGCTTTATCTCCAGATGATTTCGCAAGCAGTCATTGAACTCTGCGTACAGATAGATATCGATAGAAAACCAAACAGCGTTCGCACCACATTGAATAGAGAGAGGAGAGAGAGAGAGAGAGAGAGAGATGGAGCCGACTGCAGAAACCCACGTAGCGTTCACAGCAACTTGCACATAGCGGGAGAAAAGAGAAATAGAGCCATACCGCAAGCCATACAACGCCTATATTCTCGTACGTATAAAGAGGTAGAAGACAAAGTGAGATAGATGTTTTTCGCGTGTTGTAATCCCAGCGTCATCTTGCGGATACAACTCACATTAAGCAAATTCACATTCCATAGCGTACGGATTACTCCCCACTAGTCTATACAATACAAGTCTTATGCATCAACGCCTATGATTGTCAACATCAGCTTGTCATAACAATTCAAGACAAGATGTTAGCCAAATTAACATTAAATTTAGCAAACAATTAATAATGGAAAGGTCTCAACTCGAATTTAACATCACAACGCAATTACCTACAAAGAATTTGTTGATGCCGGCAAGTAAAACGCATGAAATAATCATAGCTTGATAATAAACAGTAAATTTCAGTCATCAGTGTTTTACGTCTGGCATTACTAGACGGAATTACCAATCAGTATACTCTGAACTAAGTGGGTAGCGCTCCCAAAACTTTACAAGGTAACGTCATCAATGGACAGGAACGTAATGAATCCCAAACGCGAGGATACAAAATTTATTCAAACGCAATTTGACAGGGCATTTACCTATTCACAAACAGGACGACAACAACGGTTGTTTTTTACGGTCGATAAAAAATCTGTCATTTTATTTTACCAGACAAAAATTGTAGGTCATTCGCCATCTGAAATTCAGGGGAAATTTACTGCTTATTCACCTATGCTTGTTTTCATGTGTTATACTTACCGGCATCAACAAAATCTGTGTAGGTAATTGCATCGTGATGTTAGCAGTTTAAGGCGTTGGGGTGAAGTTACCCTAAATTAGTCTAAAAAAAATTCATCATATATTTGAAAAATAATGAAATCATATTGCAAATGGAGGGGGGAGGGTATGAAAAATTTAAAAAAAAGTGAAATAAATATATAATTTAAAACATTAAATAAACGTCGATAAAATATTTTTTATTACTTGCACCTATTATTGTATCGCAAATTATTGAATTATTTATAGATTATAATTAAAGTTTCTTATATTAATGGCGAATATTTTAATAAAATATGCGAATCATTAAATATTCTTTTTCGTACAAGGTTTATTGTTAATAAAAGATATATTATTTACGATATTGTTCATAATTCATTTAAGAATATAACGTCATATTCTTATTTAGGACGAAATATTTTCATATATAATAAAAATAGATCAAAGAAGTCTGAATATGGTATGAAATACAGGATGACAAATTTTATTACGTAATATACTGTAACAAATAATTTTTGGTTTACTGAATTTTTCACACTTTTTTTTGGTAATATAAAACAGTAGTTGCAGACTGAGGGCTTTAAAACGTCGCAATGACGTCAGGCCGTGATTTGTGGGGTCTAACATAAATAATTTGCGAGTTTGCCAGCTGTAATTTGAAAATCCAAGATGGCGGATGACAGGGCACCTCCGGTTTAGGATTTTAGCGAAAAATTTACGTACGTATATCATCGCTGATCTTCGACACGTTTTGAGCTTATTTTCTTATTATGTTTTATAATTTTTACAATTATTATTATTATTTTCATCATAACAGACATGATCCTGTCTCTCCTGTTTCCTATCAGCTGCTACCTGCTTTGTCTATAATATGAGCTGTTTCCCTTTCTGTTGCAGCACTGAATTTCCCATTATAGTACTGTATTTTACAGGTTCATACCATCAAAATTGCATTGAAAACGCTAATATGTCTATATTAAAACATTCATATAAAAATGAATTAAAAATGCAGATAATCATATGTCGAAACGTCGGTATGTATCAATATATTTTGTATGTCTGAAATATATAATGACAAAATCGGAATTATTATTTTAGTTAAGATTTTGTAGAAAAGTAATAACACTTGCTCTTATGATGGAGATTCATCGAAACGTTGATCATTTTACCTTAATTGCACACACATGCTGCAGAAAATAACAATCAAGTGGAATTTGTAAGTTATCTTTTTTTAATTGTCCAGCCCCCCACTTTGAGTATTAATTACATCTAGTTTCTTACTGAAACTATGTAATTAATTTAAGAGGTCCAAAACGTTCCCCTTTATATCTCCCTTATATTTTCTTATATATTTATTATATGTTGTTTTAATCAATTATTTATATATATATATATATATATATATATAATCGGATTTTCTGGTTAAGCCATTTATTTTTACCATATAAGTCATTTACATTCACGACGCTGAAAATATGCGGACATTCTTTTTATATACATCATAAACGCATTTTAAAAAGAGCGTGGCTCAGTGGATAGAGCGATTGACTTTGCAAACCAGAGGCTGGAATTAAACCCACTGCAAAGCAAGCGTATTTATAAAAAAAACACATGTATTTGATTAAATCCTATAGTTGGTTGAGTGGTTAGAATCCCCAGACAGCAACTAATGAAAACATTCTTCCGGTTTTAGTATTGCTATGTATTTTGTGACAGACTTCCACTCGCGACTGGTGCTAATGGAGAGCCTTAGCGACTGTCACCGATGACGCAAACAAATTGCGTCACCTATGAGATCATGATTAATTACGGAATTCAAAGAGTCCTAGGAAATATGGTGACAGGGGCGCCGGATCTGCTTAACGTGAGATCGCACTTAATGCTAATGAGTGAAACAGCATTAATGATTTAACAAAACCGTCTATTGTTCTTCGTAGACAATATAAACAAAGAAAAAAATATTAATCCAGAATTAACTATCAATGAGAAATAAAAGAATAAATGTCAAATTAAATTAATTTAGCTTTATGGCGGTTAACAAGCGGTGCATTCAAAATAATGGCAGTGCATGTAAAGCAAGATGAAAATGCGTTGATAAAATAATAAAACAATAGCAATGCGGAAAGCATGTAAAGAAACAGTTAATGCAACAACGATAGGGCGGGGGTAAATTTCAATGCACAATATGTATAACGGACCAGATAGGAATCTTAGGAGATCAATATCAGTTACAATAACACCCTGTATTATTGCAGCTTGGGCTACTAAAACTAACCCCGTAAATGTAAGTTAACGTTAGAGACACTCTAGCGAAAGAGACAGAGGAGGAGACCATTGTAAGTCACAATAATACCCCGTGAACATACGCGGTATTGTCGCCTAAGCACCCTATAATAATCCCGCGAACGTTAGCGAGATGGTAGAAGGAGACACAAAGCTATTGATAATACATGCAATTCAATCAATTAGTATATGGTATTGAAAATAGCTCTTGGTGAGCGATTTTCTATACCATATACCAAATATAATGTTATCCCAGCGACTGTCGTTGGCTATCGCACGGCTGTTGCTTCGGCTCGGCTTCGATCTGCTCATGCTCGCTGCTGCTGCTGCTGCTGGACGGTTTGTCTTCGAGTTCACAAGGAACTAATATATTCTTTTCTTTTGTTTTACGTAGGAAGTGGAGAATCCTTCAAAAGGCGCCGGATGCCCGCGCATCCGACTGTGTGGGATTTTTACCCTAACTAAAAAACCACTTCCTGTTGGGATTTTATACATTAGGAGGTTTGTGAATTTATTATGAGGCTTTAGGATTTGTCATCCTCTTCAGCCTGGAACTGGTGTTGAGTTGGTAAATTATTAATATATTCTATGCAAATACTATTTATAAGCATTCAGCATCCACAAACTCTTTCTTCTGTTATACGCTCTCTATGGAGTAACTCGCTCGCTAATTGTTCGCTACGGTCCACCACAGATTTCAGCGAGGCCACAGGAGTCTCCACACAACAACAAACCAAGACGTATTATCAATCAATACTATTTACGTTCCCTGTTCTTTATCGCGTGGACAATACGCGCTTATTATCATTACACAACTAATGTATAACTAATGAGCGACGAATAATAACTAAAAGATCTCTCTCCTACTTTTACTGTGTCTTTATTTACTGAGTAATGCGTAAGCGTTTTCATACAATTTAATTATATTTACATCTATTCTAAAAACTGATCTCTTACCAGTAGCGTTCTGTTATAATTTATTCATTGAGGGTAATCAATTTATTTAGAGTAACGTGCTAGGATTTCAGAATGTCAAACAAAAGAGCTAGTCTTTTAACTGTGAAAGACCACTAACCAACGATTTAATTTATTTTAGTCATTTTCGTATTTTTGGTGCCGAAATCTGGTCATCAGAAGTCTCAGAAATGATCGAACACCGGCAAAATTCACCCCTTGTCCGTTTGACGCGGAATATGCGCCAGAGGCAATGCATCCTCTTATTCTATGGGCCAGGAGGTCAAAAGCAATTAAGGCGTGTAGCGACACGACATGCCATATTACTTTGTACTTCCCTGGACCCAGCAGCACGTCGGGAGATGCGAAATGGTCGTACTGAGTTGAAAGTGCTACAACCACATAAGAGTGGTGTAAGAATCGCCGATCTACTGATTAGATCTCAATGTAATGGACTACAGCCTATGACCACTTTTGAAGGCTAGTTCTGTGCTAAACACCACAGTTTGATACACTATTTGTTGCACCCTATATGCGAAACATTGTGACAGAAACACCTACGACTGATCGCTAAAAATTTGAACAAACTATTGGGACTCTGTGTCAATTTCGAAACCTGTTGAGTATAGACAATAAAAAATTTTAAAAAAACAATAAATATCCTTTAAAGGGAACACTTTCATAATCTGTTTTGATATAATGATATATAAATACCACTGTGCTTGTTTAAAAATATATTATTCATGTATTATGTATTATTTTGCATTGTAATAATATATAACATGTTACGGGGTTAAGAGTCAACACTTTTTTTAATTTGTGTGTGTGACAGGGTCAACATTAATTCAATATTTTAATATCGTTAATATACAAAGTTGAGTAATTTTGATAACAAAAGAATAAGTTTCATTTTATGCAGTAGTTTCCTTTTATTATTTAGTTTATTTAATAGTGTTTTATCTCTATTTATTAATACTGTGAATATATTAAGTCAAGTACTATATTCCATCTTAAACTTTGAGATTTATTGCAATTTCTTGTTTTCAAGGTTATACCTCGCATGGTAGGCATTTCAATTTGCCGACGTTTTGCCATAATCGCCATTTGACTCATCGCCAGTTCACTTATCTCCATTTGACTGATCTGATATGATTGACTGACTGATCTGATTGATATGACACCGTTTGAGTCATCATCAAAATCTGAGTCATCTCCAAGTCTGACTCATCGTTGACTCGCAGCCATTTGACTCATCGCTACGTCTCACAAAATCGCATCTGATAACACTTTTTCTAAGCCTTAACAATGCCAGATGCGATTTTGGCGAATCGGGAATGCCTACCACGCAAGATATAACCCTGAAGACAACAAATGACTTATCAGATTACACTCACGGAAGTCAAAAGTCAGTTTCAGATTTCAAACTATATTTTAAAGACAAAAGTAACTAAAAAAAATTTTGAATGACTTCCATTGTAGGAATTACAACTTTAAACGAAAAACGCAATGGCGGTGACGGCATCACTGACCAATCGTTTCCGGTGCTAAGTTGCGAAATTTGACAGTTCGTGTCAAGCAACGAATACAATATGCCGGACCCTTACCAATTCTAAAAAAAAGGCATTTGGATTCATTTGAATTTGCGATAAAATTTGAAATCTGCAGCGCGCCCTTCCAAAGACTGACATTTGAATTGGATCAAATAAGTCAATTTTTGCATGATGTTATTTATGATTGTTTACAAAGCCAAATGTAACTAGATACTTGAAATGTAACTAAATTTGTAGGAACTAGACTTTGAGTTGGTCACAAGCTAATTGGAGCGTGATAATTTGTTATAAACGTTGCATGATTGTATCTAGTATTTTTATTTCAAATATAAAAAGCTAAATAATTTCTTTTTTATAAATAATTTCCCTTTTCTCCTCCTACTCTCCACATAAATCATTCACCCTTCCTACACTTTTACATCATCTTCCCCTTATTCCTCTTTCCTTCTCCAAACTCACTATTTCATTCTTCTCCCATACCCACTATCCACCACACTCACACCAAATTCCACTCTTACCACTCATTCCATTAAGTTCTTACTTGCATCACCCCTTTTATCACTTATATTTCACTCATGATCCACATGCACAACATACTCTTGTTCTTTATCCCTTACTGTTTCTATTTCTCTGTCTCCGTTTGTTCTACTTTCCCTCTCCTTTTACCCCTTCTTATTTCTCTTCCATCTCCTTTTATTTATTTCAGTCTAATTATTTTCATTATTTCTAACCTCTTTCCCTCCGTTCTCAAACTTACCCGTCAGTTTCCCCTAACTCCTTTTCAGTACAACTCCACTCAATCCCATCACATTGCTTTATCCAATAATGCTATTTTTCTTCATACTTTCCACATATTCAACACATGTTACTTCCTCTTGCATCCAATATTTATTCTTTTTTCTCTGTCTTGCCTTTCCACATCTCACATCACTCATCCTTAACTGCCTATCTGTCGACCATCCAGTTCTCCAATTCACATTTTGTCTACACTTAATCTATTCATTCCTCCATTTAGCGTTCGTTCCATGTACACTTTCTTCACCAACCTTCTGCGTTCATCCCTCAAAAGTTACCATTCTTTTCACTTCGCTTCTTCAGCAATTATATTTTCCAATCTCCTGAATTGCTATCTCATTCCTAGTATTCCTATCCAATCCCAGCATCCATTACACACATCCAACCTGTACCCATCCATTCTCTCTATTCCTTCAACCGCCCATACTTCTGCTTCATACATCATCATTCTATTCACATACACACTTCCATAATCTTCATCTTCATTCTGACTGATTTCCCAAACTTTCTTTCCCATCCCATCCTCATCCTTTCTATCACTCTCCTTGCTTCCTTCATTACCATTTCAATCCGTTCTTTACATAAAAAAATATTTTAAGCAGATTTTATGTACTTTAAATACATAATTTATTTAAATTTCATTCTTCACAAGAACAAGCAAACATCCTGCATTAATTAGTGCAAAAAAACAAAATCTTTTGCTTCAACATATATATATTTTTAGTACTTACCTGTTACATACAGTTTAAAAACTTATCGTGTATGCTATATTTATAATTTTTTGTCTATACTTTTGTAAATAAATGTTCGTTTGACTAAAATCGGACGAGAGTTACGTTTGTATTATCATGTTACAAAATTTTGTTACATTTTGCTCCAAATTATTTTGTCACCAACTCAAAATCTAATTACAACAAATTTAGTTAAATTTCAATGATCTACTTTTATTTAGTTATATTTGGCTTCGAAATCAGTCGGTAAGAATTTACTTGCCATTTGATCCAATTCAAATTCTAGCCGCCGGAGGCGCGCATTTTATTTCAATCGCCGCCCGCCAATATTACTTTGTTTAACTTGGCATGAACTGTCAAATTATGCCGAAAATGATGTCAATGATGCCATTGCCGTCATTTAGTTTATTTATTTAGATCGAGTTAGGATAAGGTTTCGTAAAGACGTTTCCCTAGATTGACCTCTTTAGGCTAATAAATATTTGAAACAGACTTTTCGTCTTCATGTTGTATACTTTTTTTACTATATATTTATATTACTAATGCATTAAGGATTTTATACTACATTCTTGTGTTGCTATTATTAAATTTTTTAGCGCAGCCATAACATAGATATTTATTTGAGTAGATAATAATAAATTATTCTTTGCTGCTGTTGCAGCGCGTACAATGTTACGAATTACATTAAATTTAGATTAAACGGCAACATAAATTTAATAACATCGTTGCGCGCATCGTGTAATGAACGAAATACATTTGACATGGATACATAAGAGCGTCATATTTCTGTTTGATTTAATGAATCAAACATTATATAACGATTAGGGAATTGTTTTAAATTCTAGCATCTCAGTCACTCACGAAAATGTTGACTAAATTAGCACATCGTTCTTAGTAATAATAGAAATTATAAGGTTACAAAGGTTTTCAATAAAGTTGGTAACCTGGTTGAAGATATCCTGTGCCGGTTCCACAACAAAAATGCCATAAGAAATACACGGCTCAAAACAAGCCAAGTCATTCAATCCAGCACGTGCTCGTTCTTAGATCTTCGTGTATCATCAAGCTGATAAAAATGTAATCAAAACATTTGATGTCGCGCTTTAAGTTTATATTTTTTATTTGCTTACATAGAAATTTAAATATTGATCAAATATAAATTTTGGGGTTATGACAATTGCGTCTAATAAATTTGTAAACATCGGCCACGTGTATCAATCGTACATAGTCCTATATTGTGTATAAATTACACCGTTGCCATGTACATTGGATCATTGACAATGTAAATTGTATCGTTTACAATGTAAATTGTATCGTTTACAAAGCAAATTGCATCGTTTCGGCCCTAATTACATTGTGACAGCGTTTGCTACCCATTTGACTGTAAACGATGCAATTTTGATTAAATTGCATTCTTTTCAATGTAAATTGCATCGTTTACAAGTAAATTGCTCCGTTTATAATGAAAATTGCACGGATTACATACCAAATGCTGCAAATATATAATAGCAATGCAATTAACACCGACACGGTGCAATTTACTTGTCAACAACCTTGTAAACAATGACAATGTAAATTACATTCTTTTCACAGTAAATTGCATCGTAATAAATAATAAAGTAAATTAAAAAAAATGGTATCGTTTACATTCTAGCATCGTGCACATATCTATTGCAACATTGCAGTTTGCACAGAAACGTTGCATTTTGTAAACGATACAATTTACATTGCATACGGTGTAATTTACATTGGAAAGGTGGAATTTATATTGACCGCAGTGCAACTTAAATTGAAGACAATGCAACTTATTAGTAATGATACAATTTACATTGAAACTATGCAATATATATTTAAAACAATGAAAACTTACTATGTAAATGATGCAATTTACATTGTAAAGGTACAAATTACATTCAAAATGATGTCATTGACACTGCAATGGCGCAACTTACGTTGTAAATGATGCATCTTACATTGCAAAAAATGCAATTTACATTGAAAACAATGTAAGTTACTTTATAAATGATGCATTGTACAATTTACATTGAAACGATGCAATTTATTTTGTATACGAAACAATTTACATTCCAACGATGTAATTTACTTTATGAACGTAGAAATATACATTGTAAACGTTGCAATTTACATTGTAATGATGCAAATTACATTGAACATGATGTAATTTACATTATAACGGTGCAATTTCCACTTAAATGGTGCAATTTACTTTCATACGACGCAGCTTACATAGGAGTCAACGCAATTGAAACGATGCAATTTATATTGTAAACGATTCAATATACTTATACGATTTACATTGAAACGAGGCAATTTGCATTGAAAACAATACAATTTACATTGTAAAAAATCGAATTTGCATTGTAACGGTGCAATTTACATTGAAAATGATGTAATTTACATTGAAATGTTGCAGTTTATATTGTAAATGACGCAACTTATATCGATAACAATGCAATTTAATTTGTAAACGGTGCAATTTACATTGAAATAATGCTAGTTACTTCGGAAAAGATCTACATTATAAACATTGCAATTTACATTATAACGGTGTAAATTACATTGAAAACGATGTTATTTACATTATAACGTTGCAATTTTCACTTAAACGGTGCAACTACTTTGTAAAGGGTGCAATTTTCATTGATACAACCAATTGCGTTGGTTGTATTATAACCATGCTATTCATATTGTAAATGATGCAATTAACTCATAGCAGTTACATCGAAACGATGCAATTTGTAATTAAGACAATATAATTTTTGTAAACGATGGAATTTACATTGTAACGATGCAATTTACATTGTAATGATGCAAATTACATTGAACATGATGTAATTTACATTGTATATAGTGTAATTTAAATTAACGATGCAAACTATATTGTAAAGATGCATTTTATATCGTAGCGATGCAATTTCCATTGAAAATAATGCAATTTACATTGTAGCGATGCAATTTACATTGTAAATAATGTAATTTAAAATGAAACGATGCAGACGATGCATATTTTGTAGACGATGCAATTTATTTTGTAAACGATGCAATTTACATTGTCAACGATGCAATTTACTTTGTAAACTATCTACATTCTAAACGTTGCAATTTACATAAAATGGTGCAAATTACACTGCAAACAACGCAATTTACATGGTAAATATGTAATTTATATTGTACACGACGTAATTTACTTTATACAATTTACATTGAAAATGATGTAATTTGCATTCATGCTGTTGAATTTATATTACAAACGATGCAATTTACAATGCCATGTACATTGTAACCATGCACTTTATACTGTAATGATGCAATTTACATTGTAAATAACGCAATTAATATTGAAAACGATGCCACTAATTTTGTACACGATGCAATTAATATTGTAACAATGCAATTTACTTGAGAAGCAATCTACATTATAAACATTGCATTTACATTGTAACGGTACGAATTACATTGAAAACGGAGCCATTTGCATTAAAACGGTGCAACTACTTTGTAGACAGTGTAATTTTTATTGAGACAAGCAATTTATATTGTAATAATCCAATTTATATTTAGACGATGCAATTTGCTTCATACCATTTATACTGAAACGATGCAATTTGCATTGAAAACCAAATAATTTACATAGTAAAAGATGCATTTTACTTTGTAACGATGCAATTTACATTGACAAAGGAAAAAGATGCAATTTACATTCTACACAGCGGAGTTTACATTGAAATTGTAGAATTTACATTGCAAATAAAGTAATTTACATTGAGTCAACTTACATTGTAATAATGCAATTGATATTGAATGATACAATTTATATTGTATAGATGCAACTTCCATTAAAAATGACGCAATTTACATTATAAGGATGCAATTTATATTCTAAATGATGCAATTTACTTTAAATAATTTACATTGAAAACTATGCAATTAAATTGAAAAGATGCAAAGTACAGTATAAGATTTACATTGAAAACTATGCAACTAAATTGTAAACAGTGCAATTTGCATTGAAACGGTATAATTTCTATTGAAAATGTGGCATTTTCGAATGCAACGATACAATTTATATTGTAACTATGCAACTAAAATTGTAACGATACAATTTATATTGAAAAATGCTACTTACATGTAATCGTGCACTTTACATTGTAACGACGCAATTTACATTGAAAATGATGCAATTTACGTTCAAACAATGCAATTTACATTGAAACGAAGCAATTTACATTGTAAATGGCGCAATTTATATTGGAAACGATGCAATTTATTTTCTACACGATGGAATTTACATTGTAACAATGCAATTTACTTGGGAAACAATCTACATTATAAACGTTGCAATATATATTGTCACGTAGCGAATTACATTGAAAACGATGCAATTTACATTATAACGATGCAATTTACACTTAAAGGGTGCAACTATTTTGTAAGCGGTGCAATTTCATTGATAATAACGTAATTTACAATGTAGCGATGCAATTTATATTGTAAAAATGCTATTTATTTCATTCCATTCACATTGAAACCATGCAATTTGCATTGAAAAAATATAATTTACATTGTACAGAATGCATTTTACATTCTTGCGATGCAATTTACATTGTACATAGTGTAGTTTGCATTGACTCCGTGGAATTTACATTGCAAATGATGTATTTTTACAATGAAAACGATTTAATTTACATTGTAACAATGTAATTTATATTGTAACGATGCAATTTATATTGTAACGATGCAATTTCCATTGAAAATGATGCAATTTACATTGCAGCGATGCAATTGAATTGTAGCGTTGCTATTTACATTGTCAACAATGCAATTTACATTGTCAACGATGCAATTTACTTTGTAAACGATCTACAATGTAAATGTTGTAATTTACATTGTAACGTTGCAATTTACTTTATACGATTTCCATTGAAACGATGCAATTTACATTGTAAATAATAAAATTTATATTGTAAATATAAATGCAAATTGCACTGAAACGGTAGAATTTACATTGTAGCGATGCAATTTACACTGTAGTGATGTAACTTATATTGAAATCAATCTAATTTAGTTTGAAACGGATGCAATTTATATTGAAAATAATATAATTTATAACGTCACGATGCAATTTATATTGTACAAGAAGCAATTTACATTGAGACGTAATTTATATTGTGATAATGCAATTTACATTGCAAATGATGCAATTTAGATCGAAACGGTAGTATTTATATTGTAACGATTCAATTTATATGTAAAACAATGCAGTTTACATTGTACTGATGCAATTTACATTGTGACGATGCAATTTACATTGCAAACGATGCAATTTACATTAAAACGTAGTATTAGTAATGTAGTATTAGGAATTAAAAACAAATTTATAACGTAGGATTAGGAGTTAGTAATTTACATTAAAACGATGGACAACATCTTTTCTACTTGGATTCAATGGTTAGATGTACAGTGATAATGTACTTTTAAATATGGTCAAACTGTAATGCATTAAACATGTTCTTACTTGAAAACAATGTGAACTTATTGAATTGAATTGTTCTAGTATAGTCTGTTCGGAACTATTTCGGAATGACTTAAACTGTAAAAAATCAAAAGATTCTTTCTAAATAAGGACGAGGGTCGAACTTGTAGTATAATATGTTTACGTACTGTTACACACAAGAATGAAATGACATATGTATTGTATACAATTTCTGAGTACGACCCTTTCGTAGCCTTTATAACGAGGCTTTCGTAGATTCTTTATTTTCAAATAAAGAATAGGTTACCTGCTGTTTTAACTACTGCCTCTATAAAACAATTTCGAAATATTTCCGAATATACTAAGTTATTATTTGTAATTATCTGTCCCTCATCCAATTTTGATACAATTTCGCACACACAACGCGAAATGGCTATAATATACGATTAATGAGAACACGTTGTCGGTAATAAACAATTAATACACGTGGTCGACGCTTGCAAATTTATTAAAAGCAATTATCATAACCTCAAAATTTATATTTGACCAATATTTAAATTTCTATGAATTCAAATAAAAACATAATCTCATCACGCAGCGTCATATGTGTTGTTTACATTTGTATAATTACGGTGATATACGAAGATCTACGAACGAGCACGTTGGAAGTCCTTCGTACCAAGGAATCCATATATTCAGAGCGTCATATCAACAACGTAATAATTTGGTAAAAATTCTGACGCCATCTAACCAATACCTAGACAATACCCAAAGATATACCTACTACAGATTAATAATAGACAAATTTAAGAAATATTTGCTGACCTCTGCATTATAAACTCCAACTGTCTAGCACAGGTTTCGTATGGCAATCTCCAAATTATCTCATATAAATGGAAGAATTTACATTTACTTCATGTATCTTCAGGCTATGCGATGTGATCGGTTCCCAACTTCACGCCGCTATAGCTGTCAAATTGTTTAATGTATTTCGTTCAAGTTTTACATAGTGTTGAGCGGGCCACGTAGCTAGGTTTGCGGATGGACGATGGACAAAAAAGATTTTGGAATGGAGGCCTCGTCAGGACGCACA
>WYDF02291246.1:0-17930 GCA_009867245.2 Adranes taylori
TAAAAATCCCACACTGTTGGATGCAACGGGCATCCTTCGCCTTTTGAAGGTTTCTCCACTTCCTACGTAAAACAAAACAAAAATTGTAATGCTGTATCTACCGCATTTATTGCATTTACATCATTTACCGCATTTCCGCTTATTCAGTTGTAGTTTCCTGGTTCATACCATTAAAATTGATCGATTGATGCTCTTATTCTTACACCGAAAACATGAATATAAAATTGCATTGACAATGCAGATTTCCGTGAAAACGCTGTTGTTTATTTGCAACTAGCTAAATCCGGGCACGCTTCGCTGTGGCTCAGTCTGATATAAAACGTCCGCGGCTTTGCTGCGGACAGCCACATGACCAAATTGTCGCGGCCCGCGATATGGCCTAACCAAATTTCAAGAATGTATTCCCGTATTCTCGCTTTAAGTATACAAAAGTCACGCGCGTATTCGAATGTGTCAGAATTTCAAGAATACGTCTTCCCGTATTCCAGCGTTCCCGCAGTTTAAGTAAATAAAAAACACTCTTGGGGGTAAATACAACGTTGTGTCAAAATTTCAAGTCAATCGATCGAGTTTTGACGCCACAAACATACGCTGGCTGTATTTACGCTGACTGGCATGGCTACAATATATGAACGAGCACGTGGTCGGCCGTAAATGGACACGTGTGTTTACATTTATCAACGCAAATAACCTAAAATATTATAGCTCTGTCACTCTCGTCGCAATGACGACACTATACGAAGATGGACGAACAAACACATGGCCGACATAGAAAATCTTATCAAAGATGCAGACTGAGATGCACATACATATAGTCAATTTATTAATTTTAATTTCGAGGCATCGTAGTTCAAATGACCTAATAAACGTTCAAATAACCTAAATTAGCAGTCGTACCTTCCCATAATGTATTTTGATATGGACGTCTGGTCTAGAACCCCCATATAGTTACAAGGTCAAGTGATCACATATAGGTAATCAAATGTCGGTCGGGTTTTGTTGGTGGATATTTCTCATGGAACTTTTAGTCCAGAACTATTATAGGATAACTACGCATGTTTACAACACTGAGACATTACTACATATCTCTCAGAATAAGACTCAATCTGATAAAATAAACCGGGCCATCTCCACCCCAAGGAAAGTGACAACTGGGGTACCACAAGGTTCATTTCTGGCTCTTTTTCTGACTTTGAAAATAGCATTGCTGAAATAACAGTTTAAACATATTACAAATAAAATAATTTTAAAAGAATTGTGACAACTGAGGTATCACAAGGTTCATTCCTGGATCCCGTTCTTTTTCCGACTTTGAAATTAGCATTGCTGAAATGAGAGTTTAAACATATTGCATATAAAATAATTATAATAGGATTCGTCAGCTCTACAAATATTTTGGTATTAATATGCATCAGTTCCGAATAAAGAACGTGGATAGCAATATTCAACAATGTTTGCTTGCAATATCAATAGTTCAAAAGTTGGATCTACGGCATAAAATTACAAAGTCAGGAGTATAGAAATGGTGACCGTCAATATTTTACAATGTCAAAATTCGGGTTAATTATTTGTAATATCCTAAACATCAACAACAGGTCCCATATTTCGCAAAATGAAAAGTACTATAGGCAAGCAAAGACGCAGAACTCTGCATTACCGACATCAATTTCAACTTTAGCACTATTATTAATAAACATACCCTCAAAACGCGGGCATCAAATGTTTGTTTACATGTTTGTTTCTGGGAGGTGATATACGACGATCTACGCAAATATTCAGGGTTTGTCCGAATATGATTTTTTCGGGAAGCGACAATACGTCGAAGAGCAATCTCGAGGGTGGGGATTAGTGGAGAGGAATGTCACTGAACGAGCGCACGTATAGGTAGTCGGCTCCGAGCAGCTGGATAGTTTAGACAGGAGTTTTCGTTAAAGTCGTTAAGGTCACCCCATACATGCTAAAATGCAGCGTTCGGTATGTGTTTAACTTGGCAAAACCGCAGCAGAAACTGTTACAATGATTAGTACGGCTTTTGGCAATGATTGCCGTTCGAATCGACAAGTCTACCGATGGCAGAACGCCTTTGTTGAAGGCCGTGAGGAGGTGAGCGATGAACCCCGCGCTGGGCGTCCATTAACGACCAGTACCAACTTAAACGTGAGTCGTGTGAGAGATTTTTTGAATTTGGACCGTCGTTTAAGTGTTCGTTTAGTGGCAAAGATATTACATATCCAAAAAACTATCGTTCACGAAATTGTAAGGAACAATTTGGAGATGGGAACGTGTGCGCGAAGCTGATGCCCAAAGTGTTAACGAACGAACAAAAATCGCGACGAGCCAGGAGCTTTTGGATATGTGTAAAGAAAACCCACTATTTAGACAACGGAATCACAGGAGACGAGTCCTAGGTGTTCGAGTACGACCCCGAGATAAAGAGGCAATGTTCCAAGTGGCACACATCAGCGTCCTCTCGCCCCAAGAAGGCCAGAAGGAGCAAATCAAAGGTCAAGACCATACTCATTGTATATTTCGACATCAGGGGGCTTGTCCACCAGGAGTACGTACCGCAGGATATATCCGTGACCGGAAAATTCAACATGGAAGTTCTCAAGAGATTCAAACGCAGGGTTCTACGTGTCCGGCGTGACATCGCAAAGGATTGGAAACTTCACCATGGCAATGCGCTAGCGAACCATCCTTTCTTATAACCAGCTACTGGCCAATGCAGGTGTGCCCACGTTCCCCATACTCTCTACAGTCAGGACGTGACTCCCTAGACTTCTTTTGGTTTCTGCGCATGAAAACTCCCATTATAGGTCAACATTTCGGGACGGGCGACAACATCAAAAGATTTGCACCAAGACTTTAAATAACATTCCGGAGAAGGACTACCGTGACGCCGTTCGCACAGGGGGGCAAAACATTGAATCCTTTTAATGATCTGATGAATAATTTTTTTTCCCGAGTCATTGACATTACTTTGCGGACAAACCCTGTAATCGGAATGGTGGATATTTTAAATCTTAATGAGCAAATGTGGAGTTCAAAAATGACCACTAAGTATTCGCCAACATTCTATCAAATAAATAATCGGAATGGTGAATGTGCCGAGCCTTACTGAGTTAATACCCCGAAGCATTTACCATAAAAATATCTAGAACCCATGTTTTACCCTACTTTGGCAACACTGGAAAAAATATTCTATAATATTCTAGATAATATCAAAACCATTATATTCTAGAAATATATTTCTCCAACTTATTCTTCTACTTCTTTCTAGTTATTCTTCTACCTTTCCTTTCTCGTAATAGCCACTACTTATCTTCCTAGCAACTCCCGGACCAAAACCAAAAGGCGTGAAGTTCCAACCAGCTGTAGGAAAGCAGGGTAATGCGGAACAACAATTAAGAAATCGTAAGATGAACATCAAATTAAGAGAGGTGAGGAAACAAGAGCGCATAAGAGGGGGGGGGTCGGGGTGTTTTAGAGCGTTTATCCCTTCTCCCGAAATGTGAGCTCCCAAAGCTCCCGAATGAAATGTCTCCCGAAGTTGTAGTTATACTAGTCAGAAAACAGTATTGAAAGATGTTTTTGAAGCAAAATTTTCTAGAACTCCGCCGAAAAGTATTTCTGCGTACGCCACTGGGAATCAAATATCAAAAATTCGACAACATTTACCAAAGAACATCGGAATGGTGCTGAAAATTTATGAGACGAAACTTCATGTTTCCAATGAGGAGATTAACGAAGGGTGCTTTGATAACGACCTATATTTTCCTTAGAGAATGAAGTTCAAGACCTAATAGAAGAAGAAGAGAATTTCTCTCTTATAAAAGCAGGACCGTGGTTTTGTAATCATTCTCTTTGTATAACCACCGCTCGTGTATGATCCTCAAACACAGGGTGGAGAGAAATAATTGTTGTTATTTTATTGCATAGTTATATATGTGGTTATAGGTAAACATATGTAGAACGCAATAACACTTTTACATAATTAGGTTTATTGAATCACATATTTATAACAAGTATAAGGACGTATAAGCGCGAGTTTTAACTGACTGATATTGTATTGTGAAGCTATTTATAATTCAAAGGATAGTTAGGACGATCCCTAACAATATTCCATTAGAAAAAGTAAAAAGATCACAAGTAGCAAACAAGGTGTAAATTGGTTTTTGTTATTGTTTGTTCTTCGGTCCTGAGGATGATTAAATTATTTAAAATGTTGAGGGAATCATGTAGCCATTGAATAGGATCGGAGATGTGAAATATGTAGTTGTGTGAGGAGATTGATCGGATGATGTTTACTGGATTTTAATCGCTGTCGCCGAAATAATACCTGAAAAGATGACGACGGTGGTCCTCACGGGTGACTGGGTACAGCCGAAAAAAAGCCAAAAACGGTCGTAAGAGTAAAAATTATATAAAAAAAACCAGGAAGTACTTTCAATAAATTTAAACCTACATTGTATTAACACATTATCATTGCAGCATTTCTGCATACAAATTGAAAAGATTGGAACAATAGTAAAGATCTAATAAATGTTAAATTGACTAAGTTGTGTTCTTAATTACCTATCAAAGTTTAAAACCCTCTAATTTGCATAATATAATATTTTACAACACTATTTATTATGCATAATGTAACCTACTCAATTCTAAAAGTACCTAATAAACATTGTTGCTTCATAAACTTAAACTTTAATATACATATTAACAGGGTAATAAATAAAGAGTTATCTGACACTGATTTCCTCTGAATACTTCTATGATCATATAATAAAAAAGATAGTTATATAAGAACGAGAGGTTTAGACGATGTAGAGTATGTGGTGTGGAGGATGAAACGTAAGAGCACTGAGTGAATGTTGGAGAATGTTTATGAGGCATGAAAAATTTTGGGAAATGTAAAGGTAACATAGAAGATTGTGGATTTAACATAATGCGGGTAAGGAATTTAAGGAATAAAATAAGTCAATTGGAAGTGTTTCTATGTCATTAATACCACGTATAGTACAATTGTTAAGATTGTGACTATAGTTTCAACCATTTCGGACCATCTTCAGACACACAGACTAGAGGTTCTGGAGTTCATATGGGTTCTATTATTGGGGTGCTTTAGGTTACCATATTGGGACTTCGAGGAATTGGACTTAGTGGTGTAAGCTGTTAAAGTACAAGGAGAGAAAGTCAACAACTAGATAAACGCTAGCAACAACTCGACAACGACGAAACAACGATTACGAGTGATTGGCTACGAGAGAATGGACTTGGTGGTGTCAAAGATTATAAGTGGTTCAACGACCAGATAGGTCGACTCTATCTGTATATCTGAAAATGGCCCGAAAAGGTTGAAAGTATAGTCACAATCTTAACAATTGTACTATACTTGGTAGTAATAAAGTAAAAATACTTCCAATTGATCTCATCATCGATTAGCACAAGTAACCATGTAGTGAATCGATCTACTAATATAATAAGTAGAAGGAGGAAAAGAAAATGGGCGAGTATGAAAAGGGAGAACGAGAGTAGCCAGGGAACTGAACTGGTGGGCGGATATTTAAGCTTAGAATTAAGAAAAGTGAGGGGGTCGAATGGAAATATGATGAGATGATAATAATAGAAAACTAAGGGAATAAGTTAGGAGAAGAATTAAAAGGATTGATGCACATGAGAAGATTTTGATTGATTTATTTAGTTTTTTTTCCTATGGTAGTTATTTGGATAATTACATACTATGTAATTTAATTTGGTTATGCAATTATTTTGGCTCTTCATTTTAAGTAAGGTTCTTTTGACATCGAGGTTTAGGAATGTGTTTAGCCAGATCTCATGTTGGGTTACAAGTACTCGCGTACTCACCCCAGCCATAGGCCGAGTCAGACCCACTAAACCCTTTCCTCGGGGTGACTGTACCAAGCGCTGCACCTCTCTATTGTATGACTTCATAGCATTCCCGAAATCGTTATCCCGTAACATGATGTCGCCTAGCTTTTCGGGGCTATCTATATTCCCTACTACTTTTTCCATTTTTGTCGTTGCCTCGACCATGGCCGATAGTATAGCAAAACATTCTTCTCCGTTTCCACATGCCTCGCACTGTGAAACTCTCTTTCTTTCAGATGCCACGCAAATCCTTTGTGTAGCATCCATGTCCAGTTAACATTTGGTCGTGTAATAATTGAATTCACCATACGGACGTTCATTTTCCGTGTCCAAAGGCCTTTTGAGGATGCATCCCACCTCAGTTGCCACTCGACCATCGCTTTTGCACCTAATTCTTTTCTGTTCTGGGGTTCCTCCCGCTCTCCCTACATTTTTCTAATACCTCGTAGCTTTGTAGGGCTGCTAGGTCCATTGGCGGTGCCCGCAATTGTTTGCAGTGCTATAGGTGTCACCGCCCTGTATGCTGATGTTATAGCTAGCACTGCAATTTGGGCTTTTTCAAACAACGTTGAGCTTTTTCAAGCGACATTTTTTCTTTTGATTGTTTCTCTTGCCCATATAGGAGATACATACATCAGAATCGATCTTATTAACTGTACACAGTAGTCTCTGTTCTTTTGGGCCTTCTATCCTTGATATGAGCCGCCTGACTTGCGTCGCTACTATAACCGCCTTATCTGTAACTTCCTTTATATGTTGTGAGTAGCTAAGTCTGCTGTCAATCGTGACAACAAGGATTGAGCATTAGTGACACACTTCAGTTGTTGTTGTCTTACCATAAGTGAATGGTCTGTAGATGAATGGTCTGTAGATCGTCTGCATATCAGTGGTCTTTTGTATAGCCAATTCCAGGCTGTTGTCTTGCAGTCATCGATTGATTCTTGTTAGCGCATCCTTTGTGTTAATATTAACTTCTTTAGCTATCATAGCGATAACTATCAGTGCAGATCTATCATAAATGTCATCAGCGTACCACACTACAATGACTCCCCACGGCATCTTTAATTCTAATAGTCCATTGTACATTAGGTTCCAGAGTGTGGGACTTAGTACCAAACCCTGTGGTACTCCACTACTTATTAGCATCTCAACTGTGTTTTCGTCTTAAGTAAGGCGCGATTTTCTTATCGTTCTCCATCTATCTAGTTTTCATTCAGTCGTCTTTTTTAAAATTAATTGCCTGCTTCTGATATAAAAGTATACAACACTAAACTATTTCAAAAATTTATAATACATACACAAATATTAAATTGTGTAACCATAGAGATGTTGAAGTATTTCTTCTCGTCATAAACTCTTATTTTTATGACGCTCAGTTTATCAGTGTGCTTTTGTGTCAGCGAAAGCAGCGTAGATTATTTAATAATTTCTTTTTCTTCTTCTTTTTCTTTTTCTTCTTCTTCTTTTACTTCGCCCCACTTCTCTGTCTTTATTTATTAATACATGTGTCCATTACTTCTCTGAAATGATGTGATAAAATTACCGAATTTCTGTACAGCTAAAAAATACAATCATAGTGTTCATGCTGTTTCATACGGTATATTTAGAGGGACTATACATTAGGTTGTAGAATAAAATCTGTTACGGCATAGACACAGAAAGTCTTCCATTACGTTTTGAATTTAAAGCATACGATTAATAATCACCAACAAGTTGCAACCATCAGTTTTTTTGTATTAAAATTACAATAAAACTAATTTACATATCTACTCTATGTACCATATACTTCTTTAAACCTAATTACTTTATTTTCAAATCTGGGAATTCCCCCAAATCAAACCAAAAATTCCTGCCAGGCGCCATCTTTGATTTTCAAATGACAGCTATCAAACACACATTTATGATAGACGCCACAAATGACACCGTAACGTCATCATGACATTTTTAAACGAATTGAGATAAAGTCTTGGCGCCTGGGTGATAGGAACGGTCTACAACTACTAAGTACAAATTATATTATATAATTATTTTCAAACAGATATGATATTATTTTATTTGGAAATAAAACCAAGATGTACATCTGAGAATTTATTTAACATGTTTTCTTGCCCAACTACAGGCTGTACAAAAATTCCCACACCATAAGGTTTTACTAATTTTGTAATGTTTTCCTGTTGTAGGACTGAAAAATGTTGAGCACTGAGGAGCGGTGAGAGATTATCCTGCTTTGTGGAAGAGAAGGATTCCCTCAAAGACAAATTGCAGATGAATTTAATTTGAGGCTGTATAATTTGAACCAGTGTGTCACTCAACAGTTTGGAGACTACTAGCAAAGTTCAAGGGCCGATGGAAACCAGGACGTCGGGCCACTTTTGAACTTCTGAAGAGACAGTGGACGTGGTTTTGGCGAAAATATCCGCAAGTCCGAAAAAATCAATCTGCCGAACAAGCTTGAAAGTGGGGGTTTCTCAAACCACACTATGGTATAACTCGTGAAGCACAAGTTTCATCCATACAAGTTACAAGCTTCACATTTTGTTCGAAATACGATTAGATGGTGTTATTTATTGTTCACATTAGCCTATATTGAAAAAGTTATTAGAAGGTTTTATAGTAAGTTTTTAGGAGCCATATGGCTCAGGCGATGCTTGAGCTACATTGATGTCTTATTTTGTGACAATCTTTATTGACGAACGTTCAGAATCATATTTTGTGCAAGTCGGAAATTTTTTTCAGTCCCTTAGTTCGTTTTTCAGTTCGTAGGCAACTAGGGGGTGATAGTTTTTGTTCCCGTTGATTTGGATTGAAAAGGTTGTTAGAATGTTTTTTTAGTAATTTGCTAGGAGCCTTATAGTAAAGGGAACAAAAGGAAGCTCAAATAAAGATCAAGGGACGGTTCAGCTTTATTGAGGAATGATAATGAACGCATTGCTTGTATTTTGCGCAAGTAGAAAATTGTTTGCAATGTTCGGAATGTGACTATGTGGTGTTAGATTTTGTTTGTGTTGACATGCATTAGAAATCTTATCAGACAGGTTTGTATTAATTTCTTGAAAGTCATATAGTTGAAAATATAGGATCATTTATTGTTTGACATGGGCCTACAACACGACGTGAAAGTGTGCAATTGTAGGAGAATGCAGAGTTTTGTCTACAGTAATGTTTTTGGATTCATTATGTTTTTTCTTACTAGTTTATCGACAGTAATAAGCAAGAGCTGCTCGCGTCATGGTTTGATGTGGTCTATGGAAAGACCGGATCATAGACTTCTTTGATGGAACAGTTAACAGTGTACTTTACTCGCCAATGTTAGGAGATGACTTACTAGATGATTTGGATTTACTGAGTCCTGGTTCCTAGAGGACGATGCACCCCACACTATGGTACACAAGTTAGTGGCTAGATGAAAACTTACCCGTAGGGGACGAGTGGAATGGGCTCCACAATCTCCAGATTTAAAATAGTGTTGTGTGCAGTAATGTAAAATCCAAAGTTTACACAGTCAAAATCAGGGACAAAAACTATCTGCGGAAGCGCATCACAACTGTATGCCGTTCAGTAACGCCTGGCTTGGTAAACAACATTTTAGGAAACCATTTTCCGTTGTTTTCAATTATGTTTCGACTTCGACTTCCAACATACATTGTAAATCCATATGGTGAGGGACTTTTGGGACCGCCTGTACAATGACTAGAACAAATACACAAGAAAATATCATCTTTAAATAAAGCAAGGTCTTGGCGCCTGGATGATAGGAACGTAATGCAACTACATGTAGAAATTAGATTAGATTATTAAGAAAGAAAATTTGGAACATTCTATTGTCACAGGTGGGATATTTGTACAATTCGGTTGAAAATTTTAAACGGACATGGATATTATTTTCTTTAGAAATAAAAGAAAGATGTACATCTGAGAATTTATGTAACATGTTTTGATGTCAAACTAGAGGCTGTCCTAAACTTCCCGGACCATAAGGTTTTACTGATTTTGCAATGTTTTCTTATTGTAGGACTGAAAAATGTTGGCCGCTGAGAAGCGGCTAGAGATTGTCTGACTTTATGGAAGAGAAGAGTTCCTCCAAGGTAAATTGCAGATGAATTTAGTGTGAGGCTCATTATTGTGAATCAGTGTCGCACTCAACAGTTTGCAGAATGCTAGTAAAGTTCAAGGGCGGATGTAAATCTGGACGTCGGAGCACTTTTGAAGAGATAGTGGACGGGGTTTTGCAAGTCCGAAAAAATCAATCTGCCAAACAAGCTTGAAAGTGGACGTTCCTCGAACCACACTATGGAATAACTTGCGAAACACAAGTTTGATCCGTACACGTTACAAATGTTACACCACATGTTATATTTATTATGTCGTTACAATTTTCGGAATGCGACAAGTTGGCGTTATTTATTGTTCCCATTAGTCTATATTGAAACGGATATTAGGTTCTATAGTATTTTTAGGGACCATATGGCTCATGCGATGCTTAGCTACATTGATGTCTTATTTTGTGACAAACTTTATTGACGAACGTTCAGCATTTTATTTTGTGCAAGTCGGAACTTTTTCTCAATGTTCGGATTGCGACTAGCGACTTAGTGATGCCAGTTTTTGCTCCCGTTGACTTGAATTGAAAAGGTTATTAGAATGCTTTTTAAGTAATTTATTAGGAGCCATATAGTAAAAGAAGCAAAAGGAAGCTCAAATGAAACTCAAGCGACGGGCATTGCTTGCATTTTGTGCAAATAGAAAATTGTTTACAATGATGGAATGTGGTTAAGTGGTGTTAGATTTTGTTTCTGTTGACATGCATTAGAAAGCTTATCAAAAGGTTTTACAGTAATTTCTTGATAGTCATATAGTTTTAAATATAGAATAATTTGTTGTCTGACATGATCCTACACGACGTGAAAATGTGCAATTGGCTTTTGTCCAGTTGGAGCAGAATCCAAAGTTTTGTCTATGTTTTTGGATGAATTATGTTTTTTCATCCGTGCAAGTTTGAAATGTTACACCACATGTCATATTTGTTACGTCGTTACAGTGTTCGGAATGCGACTAGATTTTGTTATTTATTGTACCCATTAGCCTATATTGAAAACGTTTTTAGAAGGTTTCATAGTAATTTTTAGGGACCATATGGCTCAGGCGATGCGTGAGCCACATTGATGTCTTATTTTGTGACAAACTTCATTGACGAATGTTCAGTATCTTAATTTGTGCAAGTCGGAAATTTTTTTCAGTGCTCAGAATGTGACTAGATGGTGTTAGTTTTTGCTCTCGTTGACTTTGATTGAAAAGGTTATTAGAATGTTTTTCAACTAATTTGCTAGGAGCCATATACATAGCAAAAATAAATAAAAGGAAGCTTAAATAAACCTCAAGCGACAGTTGAGCGAAGCATTTGATACTTTTCTCATGGATTATAAAAAAACAACTATATCTTGTATAGTTTAAAATAAAATCTTTTTTAGATCTTCTTGATAATAAATATGTAAGTATAAATTTCAGAAAATTTCTTTTCCATAAGTATATCGAAATATCAACCACAAATTTTATCATATCACTATCACTATGATTAACGCTTTCACTATCAGTTTCTAAGAGGACAAATATAAAAATCAGTTTACAAAAACCCAAGATATTGTCGGACATATTCAGGTGCTGTTGATAGCCTTATTAGAATTGTTCCACTCCCATATTACGTAAGATATATCAAAGTAGTGTTGAACTGCTTGTGTACGGGGCACTGCAATTGCATACTCGATTATTTTAAAAGATAAAATTAATGATAAGAAATTTGGTCTCCGTTAGCATACTATATAAAGTTGCTAACGGTTCATGTCGGACTGTACAATATTTTTTATATTTATTTCTTTATATAAAAAATTTAATACTTTGCATACAATAATACGTCATAAGTATAGTTGTCTAATTTACATAGTTTTTAATGTAATGCTTGAATATAAATATAAAAAACTAGAAGAAAATAAGGTAAAAATTAAAAAAATGTGCTGATATCATCCGAACGTTTAACTTCTTCAGTATTCGATTATTGGTGGATTACCATAGTATGGATGAAATATAATGCCCAGACTTCTTCAAGGATCTATGAAGATGACAAAATGCAGAGACGATGGCTGCCTATTTATTATAGTAATCAATTTTCAAATAATGCTACCACCGAAGAATTACTGGAGACGAGAACACATCAATTAAAATAATAGAAAGAACATCCGCAAACAACAAGAATTGGTTCATTTGGGAAAAGTCCAAAATAAAATCAAAATGATAGGTTCAAAATAAGAGCCTGGAGCAGACCTATAAAATTATTTCCTCCACAAATAGTGATATTACTAACGTCAATTTTCAACGCAATTGTTAACTATCCCAGTATCCCAGTAGCTGGGATACTACTATCCCAGTAGCTGCACCACTATCCCAGTAGCTGGAAACATGTAAATGTGGTCTCTATTCCAAAAGGCGATAAAGACCCAACAATTCTTGTCAACAGAAGACCAATTTCACTAATCAATTGAATGGCTAAACTTCGTGAATTCTTGCTGAAAGACAAAGTACGGGCAGAAGAGTCCGAAATTATTCCACCCAGCTAATTTGGATTTAGGCCTAAACAAGCAGCTATATATCAAGCAGCCATGTTGGAGGCATAGATCAAAAAAGCATGGACACACCACAGGCGTCAACTACATGTAATATGCGTTTTTATCGACATAGAAAAACCGTACGACAGAGTTTGGGGGTTAGTACTCATATTCAAACTAAAACAGCTTGGACTGGACAAGAATATCTAGCAACCATACATTTATTTCTCCAAGAAAGAAAAGTTAGGGTCAAAGTACGAGAAACGTATTCAGAATGGAAAATAGCTAAAGAAGGTCCTCCACAGGACGTTCCTTTGAGTCCCAACAGGACTTACCTTTGAGTCCCATGTTATATAATATCTGCATCCAAGATATTCCAATAAAGAAAGGAAAGGAACAACTAGGCTACAATTCTCCAGTTTGCTAATGACGCGGCGGTGTTTGCCCAAGGAGCAAATGCTTATGTGACCCCAAATAGGTTGGAGACAGGATTGGAAAGTCTCCAAAAATACTTCAAAAAAATGGAAACTAGTGCAGAAATGGAAAGTAGTGCAGTACAAATGAAGCAGAAACGGAAGTTATACATTTCGGAAAAATTAAACCAAAATTCAATGCAGTCAACTTTGGAGGATGCAAAATTGGATTAAATCACAGGCAACATACCTTATGTTTTTGATAAAAAACTATATTACAAAAACCATGTTAAACGCAGAGCAGCGATGACGTTAAAAAAGACAAATAAAATGTACAATACATTTAAACACAATAGCGGTCTGAGCTTGAAGAATAGAATAATCTCCCGAAAGCAGAGTTTGAAACCAGCCTCACTTATGGCGAGGAACTACGCTCCTAGAAAAACAAAAGATGAAATAACAAAATGTCACAAAAAACTACTACAAACAATAGTCGACGCTCCGTGGTACAGCCGCAACGCCGAACTGCGGAAAGACCTGGAAACCAACGACTTATCATTGAGAAATTAGTTGGTCATTTTCGGCATCTATCTTTAGGCCCATATTCGAGCCAATAATCCAAATTCTCCAATCGCGCATCTTGGACTGGAATTGGAACTGCTACTCCTTTTTTCTTTTGTGGTTGTGGTGAAGACATAGCAAGTCTGTCTGCTGTTCTCTTACCTGCAGTCATCAATGCATTAACAACACTGCCTCTGAAAGCTTTCAGTATTGCCTCTGAAACCAGGAGTTTACTGTGCATAAGTCCAGAACATATGCAAACAAGCCAAATTAATCATTTTCTCCCATATGCGCAAAGCGGACGCGGGGAAAAGTGATTCCAAAATGGCGGTGGGGAAAAGGTATGTCAGAAACGACCGCAATCCGCGCCAAAGCAGACAGCGAAGGTGTCCGCACTATAGGCAAATATGAGAACCAGGGGATTCATCTTGCAGTATATGAAAGATGGGGTGGCGATCACGTAAACGAATTTTGACTTGTTGCATCCATCTTGCTACCGCTCTGTTTCTTGATTCTCCTAGCTGACCTATTAATCATTGGTCTCTTTTCAAACCATCCATTATAAATTTTCCAAATTCATTCACCTCTAGCAACATATCAGTTGGTCCAGGAGTATTGAATGTCGAATCTGTGATTATATCGTTTTCCCGCTTTTCAAATCTATGTTTTGTTCTTTTTATTTGGTCACACTTAATTCTCTCTCTCTCTCTCTCTCTCTCTCTCACTCTCTCTCTCTCTCGTCTTAATTGGTCACTGGTAATGTATAATTGCTTAGATCTCAATTAATTCAACTGGTATTGTATAATAGCTTGAAAATCTCGGTTGTAGTATTGCCGGTATTTTTCCTTTTGATATTTTTGTCTGTCCATCCGCTACACCTTTTATTTCTGCCCTGAGTAAACCTAACAATTGTGCAGTTTCTTCAGTGATAAGCGAAGTTTGGGGTCCTTGATCGACCAACGCTCTTAATAACTTTAGTGTGCCATTAGCCGTCACTGCTCTCACCATACAAGTTACCAACAATGTTGTCACTTCCTATACTTCCATCTTCTTGTCTGCATTTTGCGCTACTGTGTTGCACATTGGTCTTGTTATCTGATTTTGTCTCCCTGCTGACGCTGATTGCTGAGGTACGTTCCTCTGTGTTACTTGACGAGCATTATCTTCATTGAATCTTCTATGTAACAATGTGTGGTGACCTTTTCCACATTCCTTACAATTCACATTACTCCAATATCTGTCATTTTCCTTATGTTTCAAACATTTCCCGCATATCTGTTTTTTCTTGGTCTTCGCCATTCTCTTTTCTACAGACAACTCCCGAAATTTTGAACAACCTAATAACTTATGATTTCCATTGCAACAGATGCATTGCTCCTTTTTAACTTCTAGAGCCTGAAAACGCTTCTCTAAGAATTTCATCATCTTCTCAAAGTCATGTATTTCATGTGTATGGGCCAAACTTTGTTCATACAATCTGTTGGTGGTTGTATCCCACCTCCTACTTATTATTCTTCCTAGGAAATGTCCCCAACCAGACGTATCAATTCCTAAAATTTAATTTCCTCCAAATACTCCCTTATTGTGTCATGGAGGTTTTTTATTTCTTCCATGCTTTCCTCATGAAACGTTCGTGAAATTATCAACTTGTCTACATACTTTGTTAAGATTAATCTGGTGTTTTGGTATTTTTTCCGTAATACCTCCCAACTTAATTTGAATCACTTATTTGCAAATGATAATTATTTTTTCTGGTTCACCTCTAATATGGGTCTTCAGATATTGCATCTGTTCTACATTGCCCAATTCAAACTCATGTATCGTTTTCTTGAATATATCGTGAAGCGTATTCCATTTTTCATACTTTCCGTCGAATATCGGAATAGTAATTTTCGATAACTTTATATTTAGCTTCCCGACTGTCCGTGTCTCTGGACTAGTATTGTTTTCCTCAATCTTGCTTTCTAATTGCTGCATGAGGTCCACGTATTTCCCTTCCACTTCTGTTGGAGGGAAAATACGTCAGCATTTTTTTCCATTTCCACATCATCTTCGTCTAGAAACATTTCCTCTGCTGAATAATATGCTTTCCAAAAAATATCGTACTGATTCTCCAACGACTGTTTTCGTACTATATAATGCCATTTTCCGTTAATACACTGCAAACTTGCTTCTGCCACTTCTGCTTCTGCAAAGAACAATTCTGTTCGTTTCACTACGTTGATGTTCCTTACACTGCCTTTCCTATCTAAAATCCTTTTCTTAATGCTCGCCTTTACCTCTCAAAATACTTGGAAGCCTCTTCATATTTCGTTTGTATTTCTTGAAAATTTTAGACGACCACATATTTGTGCTGCTGCATGTTTAAATCTTTGATCTTCGCTTCATTTTCTTCCACTACTGTCCACAATTCCTCAACCCATTTCTTCCTTTCTTGATTATACTGTTCCGTTTTCCTGTACGACGAATCTTTCTTCATATCTGTGAATATTTGTTTTATTTTGGTAATCCATTAAAATGAACTTAATATAATTTCGACGTCACGGCAAACCGATAATTATTATAAAAACAACTCGCGTTTCAAAACTATATAGTAATGCTAAAGATTCTAATATAATAATGTTCAAAGGAACTTACAGCGTTCGCAAACTTAATGAGCTCAGAATGTAATATGGTGCACACAAATTTTCATTTATACATGATGCAATATTTAAGTATTGATACTTATCACCGGTCAGTAAAATAAGGCATAACCTTGTATGATATTCTAATTAAAAACCTAACATACGTATTATACAACAATTAGTGATGTGTGTGTAGTGCTCGTGTAGATACTAATTAAGAAATTAACAAAAGGAATAACATAGGCAACTTCAAATTACATATGGATTAATAGATGCTAATGAAATGTTGTACGAGGACAAACCATAACTAGTGTGGTATGCCCATAATAAGACATAATAAGACAAATAATAAGACACAGATGTTAGAAAGGGTACCAGCATATGACTCGTAAATCAGTAGAACGCGCTGATATTCAGGGATTAACTGTACTTTTATTATACCTGTGGATCTATGATCTGTTACGCAAGACCAACAGGTATATATTATACATATTTAATTCTTATTAATGCCATTAGAACAGATTTATAAATAATTTTATCACCTCGTAAAGAATATATACATACATTAGCGTGGTGCTAAAAATGGTAATAATTACTTCCTCTATTCTAAATAATTACGCATGTTTGGTCATTACCATAAATAATAAATTTCCTACAATTAAATTTCTCCACGACGTTTCTTCTTTGCCTAGATTTAATGGAAAAAAAAACTAACTTTTACTGCAATTGCAGCAGTAATAACAAATGCAAACACTTTCATTTCACTAAGTTTTAATAACAACAATTATATATCTAAGTATATTTATTGTATTATTTTCATTTTCTATCTAAATTCAAAACACGAAATACTTATTTGCGAGCGTGAATATTTATAAATGTGAGAGAATAGTGTACTCACTACTCATCTATTTAAATATGTATAAGATGTACTGCACTATTCGTACAATACGCTTTTAAAACAAAATGCATATTGTTTTAATTATAGTAGATTTGTAGTCGCGTGAGAAATCTCAAGAAGAGAATGCATTTTTCCATCATTATGCTTAAAGACTCAATACATGGTACTATAAATTGAACCGTACATTAATTCTACTATAAATAGAATCGTTATGTAAACATGGAAAGCTGTCATAGATGTCATCAGTTATTAATTGGCGCCGCGAATTATTGGCACGAAAAATTACTAGATCAACTAAGTTTGGTACATAGAAACTGTTTCATTAAGTTAGAATTCTATACATATTGAGAATCGCATTCCGAACATCCAAAACCAATTCTCACCTCACTGTGAACGCAAGTGTTGATTAAAAGGGCTTTTCTGCAAATCGATCATTATGTTCCAGACATTTGTAAGGTGTCTCGTTCGACTATCATTAATCGAAAATGCAGTATTAATTGCTATTCTTCTGCGAACTCAAAAATGCAGTATAATTTCTGTAACTTTTCAATGTTTGAATGTTTCAATTAATGCCTTGTTAAATCATTTTTCTGTCTATTTTGTTAGTGAGAATTTTATACATATTGAGAATCAGATTCCGAACACCTAAAAAAGTTCTCACTTCACTGCTAGCGCAAGTGTTGATTAAAAAGAATCTCTCTGCAAATCGATAATTGTATTCCAGACATTTGTAAGGTGTCTCGTTCGACTATCATTGATCGAAAATGTAGTATTAATTGCTATTCTTCTGCGGACCCAAAAATGCAGTATAATTTCTGTAACTTTTCAGTGTTTGAATGTTTCAATTAATGCCTTGTTAAATCATTTTTCTGTCAATTTTGTTAATGAGATTTTTATACATATTGAGAATCGGATTCCGAACACCTAAAGAAGTTCTCACTTCACTGCGAGT
>WYDF02291246.1:18030-29830 GCA_009867245.2 Adranes taylori
GAGATTTTTATACATATTGAGAATCGGATTCCGAACACCTAAAGAAGTTCTCACTTCACTGCGAGTGCAAGTGTTGAATAAAAAGGATCTCTCTGCAAATGGATAATTGTATTCCAGACATTTGACAGGTGTCTCGTTCGACTATTATCGATCGAAAATGCAGTTTTAATTGCTATTCTTTTGAGGGCTGAAAAATGCAGTATAATTTCTGTAACTTTTCAATGTTTGAATGTTTCAATTAATGCCTGGTTAAATCATTTTTCTGTCAATTTTGTTAGTGAGATTTTTATACATATTGAGAATCAGATTCCGAACACCTAAAGAAGTTCTCACTGCGAGCGCAAGTGTTGATTAAAAAGAATCTTTCTGTAAATCGATAATTGTGTTCCAGACATTTGTAAGGTGTCTCGTTCGACTTTCATCGATCGAAAATGTAGTATTAAGGCGGATAAATGCGGATAGGGTGAGTGAAAGGATATATGGATAGAAGTTATGAAATAGTTATGCAAGGTTTGAATATACAAGTGCTGGATAAGTAGAATGAGCAAGATGGTGAAGTTTGAGGAAAAAGTATGGAAAGATGAAGGGATTAGGCTGGTAAAGGAAGTTTATATTGAGAGGATGCAGAAGGAGGTCGGATGCATCAGGATGCTACAGAATCCTGACGGGGTCGGGAAGGGGGGGGGTAAATGAATGTATTGCGTGTAGGAATAAAGATAATAGGAGGATTGGATGGGCGACTTGTATATGGTGGGAAAAGATGAGAGGAATAGGGAATGTTTTGGGTGAGGTAAGAGAAGGGAAGGGAGATGTAGAGAAGCGGGAAAGGTATGGTAATACTATGGAAATCAGGTATTACAGTAGGTACAGGTGGATTATAAATGAGGAGGGTATTTAACTTGGGTACTTAACATCAGGCTTCAGGATTAGGTATGGGGAAGAAGAATAATAGCTAGATTTAGGTGTGGTAGTGAGAAAGGGGGTAATATGTACGGGATAAAAGAGAATAGTTGAAGAAAGGAAGAGAAATGGAACCATTGGATGAAGGAGTGCGAGTGGAATGAATTGAGTGAGAATGAGAAAATATTGGGCGAAAACTAGATGATATGTTTGGGAAAAGAGGGGAGAGGGATTGATATCATGAAAAAGATTTTGGCTGAAATAAATAGAAGAAAGTATATAGGATGGAACATCGGACACATCATGCATGGTGAAAAGTATGAGATCCTCCAACTGATCATCGAAGGGAAACTTCAGAGCAAAGATCAATAATTCACGCCATAATTCATGGCTGAAGACTCTGAGGAGATGGCTTGGACGAACATCGACAAAGTTCTTCAGGGGTGCAGTCGAGTCAAAATAGCTAATTGGATCATCAAACCTCACAGGGAGAAGGCACTATAAGAATAAGAAGGGAAAATATGGTGGAGCGCCATGTTACTTGGTTTAATGGCAACTGTTTCAACTCATCAGAAAGCGTAGTTTTGAAAAATGGTAAATATGAATTGTCATTTAAATTTACAGGTAATCGAAAGAAGCCTGTTAAAGTATTAGAATATTCTGATCCATAATAAGATGTTTTAAATTTGAATAAAACTTATCTTTGTACTTATATATATTTATTTTTATTTATCACGACCGGTTTCGCTAATAATGTTTGCATCTTCAGGTGGTTTATTTGAATCCACTTTTAATCTATTATAACAATGTGCCTTGACGTTCTTTCGGTTTGTTGAAGAAAGTCCAGAAGAAACCAGAAGAAAGTCAAGACACATTGTTATAATAGATTCACATCGGATACAAGTAAACCATCTGATGAAACCAGTCGTGATAAGCGGCTTCATCGCTTCATCGCTCTGCGTATGAAAATGGCTTCATCACTAAAATTTTGCTAAGAAATTGTTATTCCCATTTGGCTTATTCATAATAAATTTTGCAAATTCTACTTGTCGAGAACTCTAGGAGGGTAATAAGCTTTGCATTGAAGTGAAATAGGAAGGTCTTAAGTATTGTTTTTAATATTCTGAAAACTGAAGCATGGCTTATTCCAATTATTGCTGATAAGCATCTGATACCTAGCTGGAGTTCAGCATTTCTTCTTCAATCTTTTGCTGAAATCTGAAGCGCAGGTTCTTTGATAATGTCTTTGAGTTTAAAGTGTTTGGTGATTTCCATTCTGCTGTTCTATCCCTTCGGAGATCTGTTGTCTATACTTGATCAAGACCATATAGTGATCAGTATTTGCGTCGGGCCCTCTACATGCCCTAATGATGTCGAATATATCCGTGACATGTGTTCTCCGGATCAACACACGATCTATACTCCATCTGGTGATTTCCATGTTGCCTTATGGATGTTTTTGTGTTGAAAATGGGTGCTGCTAATTGAAATATCTTTCTCGACAACATAGCAAAGTCGACAAGTTTGAGTCCTGTTGCTGGAGACTGTGGTTCCCAACACAGGCTTATTCACGACTAACCTTGGCATTCATGTCACCTAGAATTAGTCGTTCTCTGGTGTATTTCCATATGCACATTCTAGTTGGGTATAAAAGGTCTCTTTTTCGTCGTCTTCAGAATCTTTGGTAGCTGTATAAGCGCAGATGACAGTCATATTAAAGAATTTCATTTTGAGTCTAAGCGTGCACAATCGTCCATTGATTAAAATTCAGTTGTGCTTTGTTTTTCTTGTGGACCATAAACCTGGTTGAGATGACCTGTGCCGCAGAAGTTGCGGAAGATCGAATAATCTTTACTATCGGAGATCGTGTTCTCTCTCCAGCGTAACTCTTGTAGAGCTGCAATGTTAATATTATGCTCCCTTAGTTGGTTCTATAGATTCCGAAACTTCCCACACTCGATTCAAGCTGAGGACGCTCCAACTCGCAACTCTTAGATCATTCGTCCGTAAGCGTAGCCTGGTCGTCTTCCCAAAATCCGTCCGGTTTCCTCTATATATAGGCACTGGTATTTTTCCGCAGTCAGATCGTTAGCCTGATGTGCAACCATCGGGGTGGGTGGGGAACGGGTTGCCCCTTTACAACGCTTCGTGGGGTCGCTGCCTATTTTATTGGGTTAGGTCCCTAGTCCCTAGCCTTCTTAAGCCTAGCGCTGCTGGTTTTTGGTTCGCTCCGGGTTTTTAATTTCCCTGGTACCCGTTATATATAACGAGGTTTCTCCTATCCGCCATCTGGGTAGGCGCCGTATTTTCATCTGCGTAGGCGCCGTATCGTCGTATTTTCATCTCTTAAATGTTTGAACTTATAAAATTTTATTAAAACCGGACTATATAATTCCTGGTGCCTTTTTACTATGGAAATCAGTATATAATTAAAGAAATCAAGATAAGCAAATATTTTATATATAGATATATATAAGAATGTTATGAATGTATACATGTTTAAATTAGTAAATATTATATTACATGTTTAAATTAAGAATTTAAAATAGTGGAATGTAAATAAATATATTTCAATTAATTTAAATGAATAGAAAGATATTGAAATTAATACATTTCTATATTATAATTAAGTTTAAATAAATAGCACGGAAAATAAACCAATTAAGATATCTTGATGAAATCATTAAAAGCATGAGAAGAAAATAAAGTTAGCTAAACAAGAAGAAAATATTCTGAAAAAGAATATTTGAAATATATATTAAAACATAATATTCAAACCGGTAAAACAATTATATTTGTTATTTGGTGCACAAAAATGATGTGTTTTTCTAAAACGCAACGACCGAACAAACGACCACACCTCATTGTGGGCAATCAGCACTAATCACCCAGAACGTAATTTTAGTAAACAACAAAATAGGATGGCTGTGTGCGTTTGATTATACCATACGAGCCAATAAATTTTGACTTATCAGATGTAAGTTGACATAACTGTTTTGGAAAAGTTGTATAACTACCAAAATAATTTTAAATATGTTTTTGCTATTCGTGGTAAGTTAGGGAGGGTATACATTTCGTTTTAAAATTGGCACTAGGAACGAATTTTTGCGTCGAGGTTCCTCAGGTTATAATTATATATTTTCACGCCCCCCCCCCTCCATCCAAAATTTTTTTTTGCATCGTTATTATAAAAAACGATCTCATTAGACCCGCTACGATCTCACCAAAAAGAGGCGTGTGCCCCACTGGTTGGGAAAGTCCTGATCTTTTATATACTAAAAGCGTTAATGCGACTAGCGTCAACATGAACATTTCGGAAGGGTTCTATTTTACCCTTTCTCGAGTAAATGACAGCTCCGCCGCTTGCGAAATGATAAGCCCTATCTCGCTGGAGTGGTAATTGAAAATACCATTTCCAAAAAAGGTATAAATTTTTGGAAAATTTAAAAACAATTGATTAAGAATCTGTCAATTTTCTACAAACACAAGAAAAATGCGGTGTTCAGCGCACAATTCGTGTTAGTAAAATAAAATTGGTAAAATACTCGAAATTTTAACAAATCTATACATTAAAAAAATTCAAAATTTGGACCATGGAAATATATGCCAAATTTGAAGGACCAAAATTTTCAATTTCGAATTGACTGAGCCCTTCAAAGTTGATTGCAAATGATAGCTAAATAAATAAATCAGTCAATAGGTATAAATATGTTTTGATAATATGATGGGTAAAAATGGTCTCAAAGTTTGACCACCATAAAATCTATGGACTCATATTTAAGAGTACATGGAAAGCTTGATGCGATCTTTATTCCCATCGGCTGAAAGAACATACTTTTCTTTATTTAGAAAAAATTACAAATCTTAAGTGTGATTTCGATTTCATAACTGGTGAAAAAAATGCATATACATATATGTTGCAATGGGCAAAAATATTTTTGCATTTTCACTGATAACTATTAAAGGAAATGAGCTAGCAAAATGTACCTTTGGACCTTGTTATAGAACTTAATGAACAATATCCTTTGGCGTACATTATAAGGTTGGAAAACATGGAGTTCAATGCACAAAAATGCATTGAAAAATCCAGAATGATGCTTAAAATCACTTAGTAATTATTACATGGAAAGGATGTCATATCGAATCAAGTTTTATTAATAAAATTTTAAAAGAGTCTTTAGAAATTTCTATATGGTATGGGATTTGTTGGTAACGAATACTGTAACCAATGTATATTTGCAAAATGTGGCTACCTATTATACTTTCCACGTCAATTACAATATTAGTGTATAGTGCACAAAACCAGCGAGCTAACAGTTTTAGTAACCTACTTTTTTGGAATACACATATTCAAACATGTATTTCAGAATAAGAAAGAAAGCAAAAAATTATTTCTTATAACTTATCCAACTTTCACGGTGCTATCTCCATTCGTTCAAGAGCAATGAATATAAATGTCTTTTAAAATTAGCAATTTTTTTGCCGTATCCTGAAAGTTTTAGAAAATTGCAACATGTACTTTATATTCATCTAGACATTTTTCAGATTATGGTACAATTTTCGTTCACCATTTTATTTAAAGGGAATACATTGACCTTTCCAACAGTAAAACAAACTGGTTGTCCCTAGCTTTCCGTATAGCCGAAAAATAAATGCATTTAAAAATTGCGCAATTTACACATGTTTCATCTAGCGGGGCCAAATTCGGGCCCTCCAAATAATTTCGAAATCTTCTAACATAGCCCGCTTCATTCTTATTTTCATAACATAAATTTACAATCTATAGCTTTATTGAGGGTGCCAAAAAATGGTTCGATATTGGTACCATGTCAAGCACCATATCAGTTTGCAATTTTTTTCACCAAAAATTATGAACGATTGTTATATATTTAATAAATTTTCTTCAATTTTTGTAATTAAATTGCATTTTCCAAATTTCTCTAAATTTACAATTTCATATTTCCGCAAAATGGCACAGTTTTCATTAGCCTATAACCACGCACGTTCTTCTTGTTTTTTTTAAATATTTTTTCTAATAAAAAATTAGAGAATGGCATCATATATCATATTCTATTCTATATCATATTCCGACGGGCGCTTTTTATATTTATTCATAAAAATCTCTAATTTACGTCCAGAGTTAAAATAATACGGTTTTGACAACAACCAAATCAGATTTTTGTTGTTGTCTTGTATTCACACTCGGTACAATGAAATGAATTAACATCTGCATGTAGAAGTTTGTGTCGTCTGCATGTGAAGACTTCTACATGCAGATGTTAAACCATCCATTTCATTGTACCGAGTGTGAATACAAGACAACAACAAAAATCTGATTTGGCTTCGCACAAACTACAACATTTTGGCAATAAACCATTTCATTGTTTTGAGTGTGAGTTCAACACTGCGCGAAAAAAAGCCTTATTTGAATTCACACAAACTTCTACATTCTGTTGATAAACGATTTCACTGTTCGGAGTGTGAGTACAAGACTTCATACAAATCTACTTTCGTTATACATAATTTATTACATTCTGGTGATAAACCATTTCATTGTTCAGAGTGTGATTACAAGATGTACAAATGCCGTTTGAAACACACACAAACTTGTACATTCTGAGGATAAACCATTTAATTGCTTCGAATGTGCATACAAGACTACACGTAAGTCTTATTTGGTGGCACATAAGCTATTATATGTGAATATAAATCATTCAGATAAATCATTCCATTATTCGGAATGTGAGTACAAGACTGCAAATAAGTATTATTTGAAAACGCATAAACTTACACATACCAAACCCTGTTGGAATGCCCTGTTAGAAATTTCCGAAAAGTGACTCAAGAGCGGCCGCAGGCCGCGGCAAAGCAGACAGCGGAACTTTCCGCGCCGTAGGCTAATATGGGGACCGGGAATTCATGGCTTAGCGCATTCATTGGTACTCGAATTGAAAACTTAGTCGAAGTGAGTCGCCGCGGCAAAGCGGACAGCGAAACTGTCCGCGACGCAAGCAAAAAAAGGAAGCGTAGGGTTCATTGGTTGGCGAGTTTATAAGTTCACGGCAATCGCATGCGAGACTGCCCTGTTAGATATTTTCAAAATGTGAGTCAAGAGCGGATGCAGGCCGCGGCAAAGCGGGTTGCTAAGATGTCGGGGGATTTCCCCGGTGGTAAATTGAAGGGTATACGATTTACAGGGCACACTAGTACGGTCAAGTAAATAGATCACGTTAAGCAAATAGATCTACAGTTGCTTTATATAGTACATAATAAACGTCTGGAATTCAGTGTATGAAAGATGGAGTGGCGAAAATATCCATAAATTTTTCAAATTCTAAAGGAAATATTTTTTTCTTATTTCATTTTGCTGGAGAGGTTTATGATTCCCACTATTCCTGGCTATGCGCAATAGATCCGTCGAGATAGCAAACTATTTATGGATATTGTTTAGGTCAAATTGATATTTGCTCGCACAGTATATCGGATCCGTCAGTTAGTTCCTAAATAATATCTCCAGGCGAAAGAATTTTGTTGTCTATGATGACTACAACGTACGCATCATCTGCGTACATATCTAAACTAATTTGACTTGGTACTAGTCCAAACAAGAAGATGGGCAAATGCATGAAAGGATGAACTAAATAGAGACAGTGATCGAGATGCACCTTGTGTGGCCTAGTCGATTTTAATTTTTTTCGTATCTTCATTTGTTTAGTTTTTGTTTTTATTGTATAAGAAACCAATCGCATATTGAAATATATAATTTGTCATCTATAAAACTCTTCGAATATTAAAAGTATATATACTTTAATTCAGAAAAGTAGAAAAATCTGCAAAATTGAATTCATAATAAAAAAAAATCCTGAGGCGTGCCCAACTTATGGAAAATGTTGAAATCTTATAACTAAGTTGGAGAAAAAGGATGTTACATTTTTTTAGACAATTATCTAAAGACTTGAATTTTGAAAGAAATCAGAATGACAAAGGTCCATCATCGTTTTCTGTTATTAAAGCTCAGATTATTTATTTGCCAAAAAGAAAATATTTCGGGCCGGAGCCTGATTTTACCAAGTCGTTATAGATTCTCGCAGTCTAGTTAGCGCCTGCGTAAACTAGTAGTTCAGATTGCCTCACTTTGCATTGTGCCAGATTTTGACACCTCCGCGCCGATCTGCTTTTGATGCTAACAAATCCGACCAATTTTGATCCACAGCTTTGACAAGACTAAGTATTCTTCGTAAGACTAAGTATTTTATTGTTCAGACTGCGCTTGTAAGACTGGAATAAAAAACAGCTAGAAACGACACAAACTTCCACAAACAGGTGTTAAACCATTTTCATTGTACCGAGTGTAAATACAAGACAACAACAAAATCTGATTTGGCTTCGAAAAACTACAACATTTTGGAGATAAACCATTTCATTGTTCTGAGTGTGAGTTCAACACTGCGCAAAAAAAAGCCTTATTTGAATTCACACAAACTTCTACATTCTGTTGATAAACGATTTCATTGTCCGGAGTGTGAGTTCAAGACTGTATGCAAATCTACTTTAGCTTCAAACAAATTATTACATTCTAGTGATAAACCATTTTCTTGTCAGAGTGTGGGTAAAAGACCATGTATTAGTGCCATTTGAAAACGCACAAACTTGTACATTCTGAAGAGAAACCATTTCATTGTTCCGAATGTACATATAAGACTTCAAGCAAGGTTTATTTAAATCTGCCCGTTGTTCAGAATGTGAGTACAAGGCTGCAAATAAGTATTATTTGAAAGCGCATAATCTTACACATTCTAAACTATTTCATTTTTCAATGAAGATAATAACTCTTCTTCTGGATCAATCAGTGGTATATTTTCAACATTCTTCTTTCAAGGATTGAAACATTTTCTCTTTGACTTTCCTTCTTTGCGCAATAAGTTATTCGGTTTCTGCTGTCCCATTCATAAAGAAAACAAAAATACTTGGTGTCAGCAAACTGTACCTTCAGTAGTAGTGCAATGACTGATAACAAACAAAGCACTCCTTTATACCGATTGGAATGAAAAACATACATCGTCCTCCTTGTTTGTTAGTGTAAGAAAATGTTAACAAAAAAATCGATGGAGGAATTGTAAAATCGGTATACAACGGCGTAACCGGTGACGAACTTGGATATATTCCAAAACTAAGTTAAAAACTAAGCAACAATCAACTGTTTGGGTATTCCAAAAAGAATTGCGTCTAATCGAATTTTCAATTAGAGGCAATCTAATCGAATTTTCCACGTCTGACTTCATTCGTATATGGCGCGCAGTCTTTGTGCAGCTTGTGTGTGCGTGATAACAAGCAAATCAATGCTCTCGTCTGATTACGTAGCTGTTGAGGTTCAAGTTGCAGATTCCACATTTTAAGTTGCATTATCCGGATCGAAGGACCAGTTTTCTTTTATTACGTTCTTAACAATACAAATTCGTCGATTTGAATATTATATGCATATGTAGGACCTGGCAATAGAATCACTACGACCTTCCATCGGATTCCAAATGTAGAGCCACATGATTTAGGTTGGGAAAACTTGATTTTGATACGTTCTATGTTTGTACTTAACAAATCAACTACATACTGCGTTTCTACTCTCATTATAGAAATGATCATTAGCTGCCTTATGGAGAGTTTTTCTTGAAAATGGTAATATCTGAATAGATTCATAAATATATTTCTTTTTGCACCAGAGCTTATTATATATAAATTGTTATATAAAATGTTGATGAGTCATTGGTTTTCATTGACTGATGGCAATGATTCTACCAAAGCAGAGAGTACTGATGGAGGCCTCCCCCGATCAATCTACCTGGATCACTTTAAGCTAATTGGGTGTTTCTTATAGTCAATATGCAGTTTTCGGAATGACTAACCTATCTAATTAATAAAATTTTATCGAATCTAACAAATGTTGTTTGGATCAAAATTTGAACTAATTAAAATACATACAAAACTAAGATTAGTTTACTGGATTTTGACCCAAAATAACATCGTCCAAACAAGACCTATATCAAATGTTTACTTGTAATCTACAACTACAAGGTGATGAGTTGAATACCTAGGCCTATGCACCATACCTATGCACCAGACTAGTTGAAGATAAAATATATATTTTATACTTACAAAAAATATTAAAATCGTATCTGCCTCTTACCTGAAACAAAAAGAAATATGATATTAGTACAAAATTCTAGAATCATTTTAGAACAAAGGAACCGTAAATATTAAAACTGTACTTTATGGAACGTGGACATAATTAAAATAGATTCAATTAAGACAAAATCCAAATTTCAAGAAGACATAAACCGCAGTTGAACTTGACTTCGAAAATGAATACAGAGATCAATACGATTATGCACTGGAAATTGGGGGAAATAAATTGATAATGAATCGTCATGTGAAAGAGGAAGTAGGAAAAGAATCTAGTTAAGAGTTTACTATATTAATAGCCACTCACAGTCTTCACAGAGATGGTGAAAATTCAATGCAAATCTATGAAAACCTAAACAAATCTTCCAAATCCGATGTAGCAACTATCAAGTACGAAAGGCATAACTGTGATATCCTGACAAGACCATAAAACTTGTGTGGTGGTCCTTCGATTCCATTGTTCTGATTGTGAATTTCGTCTGCATACTAATACTAATCTGTTGGAATCGCCTGAATAAATTACACGTATGTCAACTGAAGATAAACGTTCGTAGTGTGACGTCAAGACGGGAAATAGTGATAATTTGCCAACTCACAAACGCTTACATTTTGATGGTAAGCCATTTTGTTGTTCCGACTTAGAATATAAGACTCCACGAAAGTATCGTTGGGAAATGCATAAACTTGTACATTTTAGCAAAAAAAAAACAATTCATTGTTCAGACTGTCCTTATAAGACTTCGAGAAATAACAGCTTGAAATGACAGAAACGTCTACGTGCAGATGTTAAACCATATTATTGTTCAGAGTATGAATACAAGACAACAAATGAGTCTGATTTGGCTTCGCACAAACTACAACAGTTCGACGATAAACCATTTCATTGTTCTGAGTGTGAGTTCAACACTACGCGAAAGTCTTATTTGAATTCGCACATACGTCTATATTCTGTTGATAAACAATTTTATTGATCGGGGTATCAATACAAAACTGCATACAAATCTATTTTTGCTTCACACAAATTACTACATTCTGGTGATAAACAATTTCATTGGTCAGAGTGTGTTTATAAGACCATGTACATGTGCCATTTGAAAACGCACAAACCTGTACATTCTGAGGATAAAGCATTTCATTGTTCCGAATGTACGTATAAGACTGCACGCAAGTCTTATTTAGTGGCACATAAGCTGCTACATGCCGAAGATAAAACATTCCATTATTCGGAATGTGAGGGGTATTCCAAAAATAATTGCCTCTATCTAATCGAATTTTCCACGTCTGACTTCATTCGTATATAGCGCGCAGTCTTTGTGCAGCTTGTGTGTGCGTGATAACAAGTAAATCAATGCTCCCGCCTGATTATGTAGCTGTTAAGGTTCAAATTACAGAGTCCATGTTTTAAGTTGCATTATCCGGATCGAAGGACCAGTTTTCTTTTATTACGTTCTTAACAAAACAAATTCGACGATTTTAATATTATATGCATATGTAGGACCTAGCAATAGAATCACTACGACCTTCCACGTGAGAACAAGGCGAATAAGTATTAATTTAAGGTGCATAAACTTAACCATTATAAACCATTTAATTTTAGTGAGTATGATTACAAGAAATATTGGACTTAATGGACAGAAGAAATATTGGACAGAAGAAATATTGGACTTAATGGAACTGAGACGATTAGTGAAAAACCAAACTGATAGATATAATGAGTATAACC
>WYDF02291247.1:0-16250 GCA_009867245.2 Adranes taylori
ACTTCCACAAGGCCTTTGACACCGTTGAGTTGAGTGCAGTCTTAGACTCCTTATAAAAATTTCGTGTCGACTATCGCATATCGTTTTCTAAAAAAGTCAAAGAAAAATAATTAATTAAATATACTTTTAAATGTTTCTTTATATTATTTCGGAAATTAGATTTTCCCCACACTATTCGGTCTCAGTTTACAGCTATACAGAAAGACATTTCTTGGACGGAAAAATTTTATTAAATCAATTCCGGAAAGGAAAAGTGTATTAAATTTATTAAATCGATTCGGGAAAGACCGACAATTTACAACAAAATTCTAGCCCAACAAAACAATAAAAATGAGCTATTCAACTACTGGACAAAAATGTGCCAGTGCATGATACCCGAATGGGAGCAGCTCACCTCAAGGCAAGTTAGAAAAGGCTAAGAATTAATTTCGTTCAAATTTAGTAATCTATATTTTGTCATATTGTTATAGAACTGATACCAATATCTTTCCGGCAATGTGATATTGTTGGCAAAATAAGCTGTAGTTGTATTTCCGCCCGTCCTCTGAAAATATTAAGAATACTATTTACAAGAGAGTAATCATACAAAGTGTGCAATAAGCTTGATCTATGTAGTCGCAAAATAAATTCTTTACATCCAGTGACCGTAGAAAGATCCGCCACTTACTCACCGGAATGCCAAGAGCACATTACTTCATTCTTCTAGCTCTAAGAATATACACTTACCGGCATACTAGGTAAGTGTATATTCTTTTTGTGATAGTTAATCTGTGCTTTCGAAATGGCGGTAAAATATATTTCGGTAACTTAATAGTCTCGTCTTCTACAAAAACAAAGATAAGCTGTTTCTGGGTTATTTCCACGTAATGATTAATCTGGTGGTATATTTAGTGAACCTTCATTAAATTTTCTCCCAGCTTTGAATTTTAGATATTCATGGATCAATAAAATTGCTATAAGCTCCGATATAAACAAAAACTTTTTCTTAATTTTATTATTTTAAGTAAACCATTACACTTTGCATTTTCCATTGAATTCAATTCGATATTAGTTCAACGTATTTTTTGAAGGCGTTTTCAATGCAATGCTTCTAGGATTTTGGTTTGGTAAGACTACCGCTTACACATTCCACCACTTATGCTTTTATCAACAAAATAGAGCAATTCTAATCCTTACATTTCTTAACGGTTAGGAAGACATTTTCTATTCGCCGAAATTTGAACCTAACTAAAATTTTCTAGCAGAAGTTCTTTCAAGCCTCGCTTTTTTTTACGGCCAACGTTAAAGAATGACACGACTCTGGCACCTATCAGGAGCAGCTTCTTGCCAGAGAATTCACATGACAGGAGTCGGTCAACCTACAATTCCTCAAACACATTTTGGGTCTTACAAAATGTGTTTTCTTAAATTCGCACGCTTCACTACCTTAAGCCACAACTACATATTAAAAAGTTATTCCAGTAGAGCGAGAAATCGCATTTCTGAATCTAATTTGTCCTAAGTAAGCTTTACCAATAAATTAGTTATATTTTCATTTAAAAAATTTACATAATTAACTGAAATCAATAATAATCTTACGAACATCAATCAGATCAAATATACATAGATAATTTAATTCCTAATAGTCTACTGAATGTTTTGGTTCTCTTAACATAATCTAATCTTCAATTCTTCTCTTTTATCAATCTTTCATACCTCTTCCTTGTATCTAAGTCTTCAGCTAGGAAAAGAGGTGGACGATAACAAAGATAGAAGGAAGCTAAACGACAAGCCCATATCTACAGAGATGCCAGAGACAAACGCTAGAGACAACATCAAGCTACGCTGTCCTTGCACAGCACGCATTCTGACAAACGTACCTGCTTTAACCACAGCAGTAAAACAACGAAAAGAAGAGTCTACAAGTCCCCCAGTTCACCGCTATCACATACAGCTCCAGGTGACGTGCCATTACCCTTGACACCCTGAAAAAAGATGGCTTTATAAAGTAATGAGAGAAGAGCATCATCAATGCCTGTACAGATACTAATTTGGCGACAGCGAATAAATCCGTCATTACCACAAATTCATTTCTTACAGCATAAAACTTACAATCATAACATCTTCGATACATTTCACAACATTTTCGACGTCTTCATCATGATCTTGACTGGAACAACTTTCAACATCTACGCTAAGCATTTACACATTCATTTCTACCGACGCTCTGAAGAGGCTGACGAAAAAGTCAAACATACAATCAGAAGAAAAATTAAGAACATCAAATCAAATTAGCTTTATTTCGATATTTTTATTTACTAACGGAACGGGAAATGGAATCATCCTAACAAATTTTGCATCATAATTAATTTCAAACCTTATTGTCAGTAAATTAAAATCACGATTAAAAGCATGTATTTGACGTTATAAATATTGGAACAATAAACAAACTTTATTTAAACATGTTATTGCGTATATCATTATAGTGTTTAAGTATTTTATTATAATTGAGCACAGCAAATTCTGACCCAACCCTGAATAATCTCATGCACGAGCATACTTTATGTGACACAGAAACAGAATTAATTATAAAAAGCAGATTAGTAGTTATAAAGCAAGCAAATTACGATCCTGCTTTGATAAAAACAATTCTATAACACAATGTCAGAACAAGGCATTAAGCCTGCAGTAAGTATGTGTTCCTTAAAATTTACGGGCATACGAAAAAAGGAGTATAGGATTTTTGCGTGCACTTAATTAGGTCATTTCAGTCTACACTATGGAAAAAACTAAATTATAGGGAACTAATTAAAAAAAATTGTAATTAGACAATTTATAATAAATCTAGATGACGTTACACTTAATTTACAACAAAATAAGAGACGATTTTGGTTTATTTAAATATTTGCATGTTTAATAACCAACCCTCTGCACTTTTATTGCAATATAATAATTAATATAAATAGGCCTTACAGTCTTGTGTTGGCGCCAGAGGCCATGATAAACGACAGAGTAGAGTCGCGAAATAAACTGTTTGATTTTTAGCTTTTAATTGCTTAAATCAGTAAAACTGCTTCTTATATATCGGTTCCATCAATAATGTTTATAACTATCATTCCACAACTAAACTCTAGCCTCGTCCTTGACATTGGCTCAACGTTCCTAATGGAGTGCATGCAGATTCTGTTTCGTCTATCTTAATATATTTCTCCTGTATAAATTGAGATTAATTCAGATTTTACAATATTTTAGGTTGCCAGCAATATTTATCTTTTTTATATTTTATAATAATTATGATTTCTAACTAGCTGTGCATATTTATTTAAACCCTTATATTTTCGCTACGCGGCAATATTTAGATTGTGATAATTTTGTTTATTCTTATTTGATTCCTTTGTTTTAATATCTTGCAGGACTGCACAAATCTTATTTGCTACATAGAAGACAAAGGATGCGTCGAAACCCATTTCTATCCGGCACCTGGTACCACTTGTGGTGAAAATAAGGTCAGTTTATAGTAGGATAAATACACCTGACTACGCGTTACCTTTAAATGTTTTCGATCTCATAATTTTCCTTTTAATTAAATCGGATTTCTTTGTTTAACGATTTCTCCAATTTCGTTTAAAAGGATTTTGAAACTTATTATATTGTTTTCGTAATTCATAAAAGAAGAAAAATAATCAACAAGTGTATAACATATAAAGCAACCAAATCTTCAATAAATTCAAGAAATCTTAAATACATATTCGCTAGGAAAACCAATTAGGTTTCTTAACGAATAAAATCAGAAATATCTCCACTTTAGTTTTACAGTTAGGCTGCATAATAAAACAATTTTTAAGTAAAACTAGATATATATATAGTTAGATTTACCGTTATTGACAAGTTTCATATAAAACAAACTTACAGTATGCTATCAAAATTCCACACTTCAAATTAAAATTTCGAAAAAGAAAAAAACTAAAATTAACAAAATAATAAACCAAAAAAATTAAAAAAAAAACCAAAATATAACCAAAACTACTTTCCCGTATTTAAAGAAAGGTGAAGGACTTTGCTTCTCCATCTTGGTGCGTAATTATTTTCTTAAGTATCCTTTTTTTTTTGTTTTGTGTAGGAAGTGGTGGAGAATCTTCAGAAGAGCAAGGATGCCCGATTGCGTCCAACACTGTGGGATTTTTACCCACTAAACTCCACTCCCTGTTGGGATATTATACTGAGGAGGTTGGTGAATTTATTGTATAAGGCTTTAGGATATGTCGTCCTCTTCAGCCTGGAACTCAAGTATCCTATCCTCCCTTCCTTTTTATTTCCCTTTTATTCAGCTCCGTTCTCCTCAAACCACCTCGTTTATGCTCCAAACTAACACTCATTGGCACCCAAAATCATCTTACTCTTAACCCACTCCAATTTGACATGTTCCCTTACCCAATGTTCCCATCACTCCTACCTTCTACCGCATATCCCACAGATTTTCTCATCTTCTTTCATCCAGTACCCATTTCTTCTCTCCTCACTTAAACCAAGCTGCAAGTATCTTATTTTCTGCACTCCATCCAGACTGAATTTACTCAGGCATAACTACAACCACTCTTATGTACTTGTATCCACTATTATGCCTGCTGTTTCTTATTTTTATATCCCTTTCTTGTCCATTAACCTCACCCGCAACCCGCTCAATCCACCATCTTCTCTTACCCTTTCTCAAACGACCATCTTGTCGCCGCGTTCATATGCTTTCTTTCTAATTCTAAACCATTAATTATTATACCCTACTCTACGCAAATTTCTGGAAAGGGGAAGGCACACAAAAAATTACAATTTTTAAGTAATGTGTTTTATTTCAATTCTTACCATAATTTGTCCTTATCATCTATATTATTGTACAATACAATAGAATCATATAAAGAAAATAAATACTTAATCCGCGAATATGACGTAGCTGCCCAATGAATATTGTATAGCGCCAGTTGATTTTGGTGTCAGACGGGTTTGACAAGTACATCTTAGTAGCTTGAAGTTAGTATTTGCATATCGTGATTTGTGAGTATTGTATAGAGACAAAAATAAAAAAAAAATATTCACAGTCAAAGAGTGAAAGAGTTAATTATTTTTAGACAATTTTTCCAAATGAGAATATAAGTGAACTAAAATAGCGTGTTTCAGCTGCTACAGGAGTATCTTTTGCTAGTAAAAAAAGAGTTTTAAATGAAAGTATAAATTTACAAGTGAGGTGAAATTAAGATAGTGAGGTGAAATTTAGTTCTCACAATAAACACAAGAGAAAATAAATATAAAAAACCAGGGAATGGGAAAAACTGGATATTAGAAACATGATTCACAATTTTCATAAAATCGAGGAATCTCGAGTTTCTGATATAGTTGCAAGAAAAAATTAAGCACGGAATACGACTTTTGCGGAGAACTTGAATTTACATGGAGGAAAACTAAGGACAATCGACGGTATCTAATAGAGAAAAAAGATATTCGCGCTTTAAGATTGAATTATCTATACAAAAGCCAAAGTAGATCGATTGTCGTTTAAGATGAAACGTACATTTACGCTAATCAAACTACTTCGAAATATTGGACAGGCAATATCACTAATGGTTTGCTACTTTATATATGTTTTCCAGATAGTCCGTGAAAATATCAGCTTTACCAGGGGTTGTTTAGAATTTGACCCTGTTTATTTGTGAGTTTGGATTTTAGAACGGTTTTTGAAACTGCAAGTTATTGCAATTTTTGCCAGAATTGTTTACCATTATGGAAATCCAATTTCAATGTGGCTTCAACCCAACACTCTGACATATACGCAATTATATTGCGCCGAATAAGAGCATTGAGTTTATTCCATTCGGATTTGATAGCAGGTTCTTTGTGGGCAACAAACCGACGATAAATTCGCCTTTTCTCTCGGATCATATTAATGATATCGGGAGGAAGAGGATGCCTATTTGGAAAGATAGTTTTCAAAGGAATGCTCTCTCTGATGCTGAGTCTTAGATCATGCGGCTACAGTAGTGTATACTACAGAATGGGTAAAGTCAGCGGGATATTGCTGTGGGATAGAATATTGCTTTGGAGTGTTGCCAATTTGCAGTTTCGATATCACCTATAGTGATTCGTAATGGTGCAGGAATAGGCGCTAAATCTGAGCTAGTTTTGACCAAAAGTGGATAATGGTCTAATATGACTGAAGTGCCGGCAAAACACTTTGGTTCCATAAATTGGATTATGCTTTGAGTGAGCAATATCAATATGTGATCGATAATTGAGAGACCATTTCCACAGAAAGGAGATTCTGTATTGCTGATAGGCCCTAATGGAAATTGGGTAAGACAGTTTGTAACAATTTCGCCGTTTGGATTGGTTGCAGAGTGGCCAAAATACATCTGGCGAGTATTAAAGTCAGCCATGATTATGGCTTTTGGAAGGCTTGAAATAAATTGAAGAAAATATTTAGCATATATACAGGCTATATAAAATATTTAGCATATATACAGGCTGTTCCATTTTATACAAATCCTGCCGTCCATTGTCTACATAACTAAAGTTTTCAAAAATTATTTATATCGAATGGCCATGAAAAAATTTATTTATAGGATTTAAAAACAAGAACTGTACATCAAAGTTTGGAGAAATTTGACTTTGAAAGAAAAGTGTACTAGATACTTTCAATATTATGTACTACATACATTAAGATGAAAATATAAAACTTGGATAACCCTTTGGATAACGTCGGAAATTTTATTACAGTTAGAGATAACAATAACATGTTGGACAAAACAAAACTGAGCAAATCTGTGTAACAATGAACCCTACGTGTAATTTGTAAGAATCAAAACTGTTTATTCTCCGACAAGGAAAAAAACAGAAATAAAACTATATAGTCATCAACTGTCTTATTTTTCAGCAAAAATTTTTAAATTAATTCTCGTATCTAATTTGAGTTAAACAAAGTTCGAACTATACTAATAAAGTTATTATTCCAGTGGTGTTATGATGGCGAGTGCCAGCATATGGGTCAACGTCCGAATACAATTGATGGTAATTGGAGTGATTGGTCTATCTGGTCAACATGTTCAAGGACTTGCGGATCCGGCGTGCAAAGTCAGGAAAGGCATTGTAATAATCCGCAACCAGCACACGGTGGTGAATATTGCGTTGGCAATCATAAACGATATAGGATCTGTAGTACCGAAGTAACTTTCTCATACTTTTAATTACCTGGTGTATTATTAACAAGATTTTTTTAATTTTTGATTAGCCATGTGACCCCAATCAACCATCATATCGCGATGTCCAATGTGCTGAATTCAATCAATGGGTTTTTCCAGACGACAGACAAATTCATGAGTGGAAAAGTTACACAATACATGAAGGTATCAAGTGTTAAACTTCTGCTTATATTCAATTAATATTTATTATAATAATTGGTAAAACGTTAAAGATCAATGAAACTTTTTCCAAATAAATTTTGTTACAACTTTCAAAGTTAAAAACACAATTCAAATTTACTATTAACAATCTACATTAAATTTGGAAACCATCACTATCATAGACTCACAGGTGTGATTAAAAGTCTGCGTAATTTGCAGGAAATCCTTGTGAGTTGTATTGTGAAAATGATTTGGGTGTTGTAGCAGCTTTAAGACCGCGAGTAGTCGATGGTACTACATGTTACAAATCAACACGAGATATTTGTATCAATGGAATATGTAAGGTAATAATCTATTTATTCTATCCATATTAATTATATATTTATTATTTATACAAAATTAAAACGCTCTAAAAATTTTCTCGTGCTTGAAATAAAATTTATTCTCTACAGTTAAAATAAAACAGCATGATATGAATTGAGCATATTCTGACGCTGAAATTTGTCATAGTTTCAATTTAGTTCTACTGTATATACTTTTTGTAAAATTAATATTCAAGATGGCTAAATTATTTAAATGTTTAGTGGTTTAAGCATTTTTATTGCTATACGCAGTTGGTAAACTGCAACAGCCATTTAACATTTTGCATATCGTTTAAACTTTAATTCATAGAAGGAAACATAAAAACATTGAAAAACATGACACTTACATGTTAGTAAATTCTAGAATTTCTATAGGAATAGAAAGAGAGCATTATTTCTGCCGACGGCAAAAATACTTTGATGACGATTGTTAATAAAGAAAGCAAAAGTGAATAGACAAATATCAATTATGGCATCAGTAATTGTTCACGTCAGGCGTCAGTAATCAGTAATTATATTAGGAAAAGTAATAGGGGTAAACTGTTAAAATCTTATGCAGAGCGGAAATTTTTTTTAACGAGAGTTAAAATTGACTTAAAAATTAAACTTAAATGAAATAAAAATTAAATTAAACCTATCGTCGTCAAGTAGAAGTAATAAATAAATTATAATTATTTAATTTGTTGAAGTAAAGTTGAATAGAAATCGATCAGTATTAATTGTCGTTTGAAAGTGAATTTGATAAGAAAAATTAGAACTAGAATATTCGCTCACGCCTTTCTGAAAATCTGGAAGTATTGCGCTATGAAGTAGCAATACATTAATTTAATTAATTAATAATTAATTCATAGATTACCCAAAAGTACCTTGGCTGGTAGTAGTAGTAAATTTTAATCAACTGGTAATCTTAGATAATCCAGAAAGCTCTGTAGGTGAAGTATAAAAAGTACAAGTGCTTAGTTTTAATATCAAGTATACTACAACCCGAAGGATTACTTTTAGAAATTATTCATACATATTTCATTTATGTTCGTCTGATTTATCATATTGAAGTAAATGAGTGGCAGCACTTAATTTCATTTTGTTGGAACATTAACCAGTAAATATTTCTGATTTTCTATCTAATTTATTGACTTTATTTGTTTGAATTTATTGTCACATTTTTCTTAGTTATTTTCAATATACAAACGTTAAACATATTCATGTTATTATTTGCTCAAGCCTCTTCCTATAAGAAATACTGCTTGAGAACCTACAAATTGTTGGGACTGGTCTATAAGGCAACAGCTGGACCCCTATTAGACCACGTCGTGCTACGAGCTACATTCCTCCGTTGTAATTCGCTACGTTTCGTCGCATCCCAAAATTTAGAGGAAAAGTTAGATTCATACAAATCCTGAATGAATCTCACAGCTGCCTTTATTCACGTATCCAAAAATACGTGACGTATATGGTGGAGGCGCCGGGTAATAGTTTATGAAATTTCTCCAAAGATGTACACTTTTTGAATATTTTTTTAAAAATTATTTTGCGAAATGTTTTTGACAAACACGGTATATGTGTATCATGTTCTTTGTGCGTACAATTCTATAAGTGTTGGGTACTTCAATATTTGAAATTATATTTGCTTATATGAATTGAAGTTTAAATGAACTCAAACTGTTAAATAGCTTCTGCATTTTAGTAACATTCCAAAGGATCTAGCCATCTGTAATAAATTAGATTACTCTTGAATATTAATTTTATAAAAAGTATTTTGTTTTAGACAGCAAATTTATATTACATTAAAAATTAAAAAAAAATGAAATAATACATTATACAAAACAAAATGAAATTAAAAATATTATTCACAAAACAAAACAAAATCTATAAGACAAAAGAAAATAAAAAGACAAAGAGAATAAAAACAAAGACAAAAAATAAATGTATATTCCACATAAAACACACGAACTGGTTCGCAGCAACAAGATTTCCTCTTCTTCCTTCCCTCTAGCTCCCTCATTATCCATTTTATTATTTCTATCCATATGATGCTTCCCCTATGCCACATATCCTATAACTCCTAGCCAATATTTAATGCCCATTTCCTCACTTACACAACTAAACCTTGCAATCATTCTTATTTCCGATTTTAAATACCCTGTCATATCACCTAAAACCATTACTCCCTTGTATCTTCTATTATATCTATTCTCTCTAATTTTCTCACTTATCTCTTGTCCTTCAACAGCCCTCATTATCTATTCCACCACTCTTTCAGTGGTCCCCCACTCCATTATCCTTATCTTCCATTCGACCGGCTACCCTGTGACCGGCTACATTCTGTGACCGGCTACCCACACCTTTTATACAACTTTTCTCTATCCTTTGCCCATACATTCCCCATCTCACCTTTTTGCTTCTCTTCATTGACGCTTCTCTTCTTTCTTTTCGCTTCTCTTCTTTCGCTTTTCTCCTTTTCACTTCGTTTCTCTTCTTTTCGCTTTTCGCTTTCACTATCCTATCATTCGCACCAGTCATGTCCCGACTTTCATATTTCACCAGCTTCTGAGCTCCTCTTACCCAGGACTCATACTCATTTAGCTCTTACGATACAAATTCATTAGCGTTCCATTTAACCGCCCATACTTCCGCCCTATGAAGCATAATATTTCTTACACAAACACTTCTTACACAGCACCATCAACCTCATCTTCACAGAGTCACCAAATTTCCCCTTTCGCACGTTCATTAATCGCTCAACTGCTACCCCTGCCTTTCTCATAATCATATTTGCATGTTCTTTTGCTCCCTATTTGTATTTATCATATACCCCAAGTACTTAAAAATTGTACACATTCAAACCTCTCACCATTTATTTTAAACCAATCACGTGTACTTTCTCTGCCCCTTTTCTTACATATTATTATTGTTGATTTTCCTACATTCACTTCAAGTCCTTTTCTTTCCAAATACCTTAATCCTACTATCATCCCTTTCATTTCCTATCTACTACCCGCCATACACACAATGTCGTCCGCATAGCTTAGCGACCATATCTTCTGGTTTCCTAACACCATTCCGCAACATTTACCTTTCTTTAAAGTCGATTCTAAGTCAGACAAATATATATTAGATAGGGTTTCACTAAGCGGACAACCCTGCTTCATTCCCCCTCTTATACTAAACCACTCTGACACATTACTACCAACTCTAGCACTACCCTTGTGTCCTCATACAACCGTTTAACATTCATCCACACATTTTTGTTATTCCAACCTTATTCATCCTCTTCTATAAACATTCTCCATCTAAATTGTCGAACACAAACGTTCAGTCCAAGAGCCATAAGCACAGTCTCCTGCCTTCACCTATTTTCTGATTAATAATGTAATTTAGAGTCACTATATTATCCACTGTAGTTTTTCCCTTTACAAAACCTGTCTGCGTATTCGACAATACGCAGACATATACGCAGACGACATATCTTTCTCTTTCATCCCTTTTTCTAAAATCATATTTACTATCTTTGCATATAACCTATACACTTCATTTGATATCGTTATCCTTATATAACATTTTACATCCATCTAATTTCCTTTTTTGTACACTGAAATTATTTCTCCTTTTTTTCCAATCATCTGGTAGCTCCTTCCTCTCTTTCCATATCTCGTTCATGCACCTTGGTAGCGCTTTTACTCCGTCCTCAATTAAGCACTTCCACACATCTGGACCAGATGCACTCCTACACTTTATCCTTTCAATTTCTTCTTTTACTTCAGCTTCCCTAATTTCAATATTTTTGTTATTCCACTCATTCCCTTCACTCCTTGTCATCTTATTCCAATCTCTTACGTCATCGCCCTCTACATTTTTCTGCCAATCTTCCATTCCCACTTTCGCCTTATCCTTTCCCCTTCCCCCAATTTCTGTATAAAAACTATATACAGTAGAACCAATTAAAATGATAACAAATCTCTGCCTTACAATACGAAATGAAAAAGTTGAGTAGTATTTATTCATTATTAGGAAATTCCATGCAATCTGGATCTGGAGTCAAACGCTGTAGAAGATCAATGTGGAGTTTGCAAAGGAGATGGAACCACATGTGATATTGAAAAGGGAGAGAAACACTTCCTTTGTGATCCAGATGAAAGTAAAAAATCTTGTTTTCGTAATCATTTTTATACTAGTAGATTTATCACGTAAAAAGATAAAATATTTATTTTATTTAGAACTAAGAAAATATATTGATATACCTAAAGGAGCATTCAATATTAAAATAGAAGAAATGGTTCCTTCGGAATGTGGCTTGGAGATTAGAGATTTAGCAGGAAACGCGATTTATATTACTGGGTAAGTATATCCTCCATGTAAGTAGAATGGAATTTCAGAAAGGATGTGTAAGAAGATAAGAAGTCTGTGTGAGGTTACGGAAATGATGGTGAAACTGGGAAACTGTGTGTTTGAGTGGTTGAGGGTAAATGGATGGGTGCAGCAAGGATCCGTTGAGTAGGAGTTTGTTTTATATTTACTTTAAAATTTAGAAGAGGTATTGAGGAAAGGTCAATAGGAGGGCAAAGGATTTGGTGCCCTGGCTATGCAAATAATGTTGTGCATTTGACAAGCTGTAAGGAAGAAATGCAGGAAATTATGGATAGGGTGTGCAGTATATGTGTAAAAGATGATTGAAAATAAATGTGCAACGGTGTGCAAAAAGGGGGGAAGAGATAGCAAAAGTGATACGTTTTGGTAAAAGAATTAAAAGTATATACGGTATGTGGTTTGCTGGAACGGGTATGCGAATCCGCATGTCAGGATGTTAGCAAGGAAGCTTCATGTGGCGACTGAAAGGATGGGACATGTTTGGAAGGAGAGGTTCGGAGATTCTGGAATTGAAAGTGTGTATCAGGAGTATTATGTTGTATGGTGCCAAAATGTGGAAGGGATCATAATGAGATATATGAAGAGAATGTTAGGACTGGAAACATCGACACCGAGTGAGATTGTACTACAAGAAATGAATGAAATAAAATGTTGGTGATACGGAGCGAGGCAGATGGTAAAGTTCGAATAGAAAGTGAAAGGATTGTGAAAAAAGTATATTTGGAAGTATATTAAAAGCCATGTAAGAAGAAAGAAGGGAATGAATGGGAATGAGAAAGAAGAAGGGTAAATGAGAGGTGTAAATCGTCTATGCTTGACTGGTATGATAGGATGTGTGGAGGGTAAAGGAGTGAGTTTGAAATTGAACAGATATTAAGGCTGTGGAAATGCAAGAGAGAAATGGAAGAATAATAAAAGGTAGGTACAACAAAAAATATAGGTATTTGATGGTAGAAGTTATGATGCATGATAATTTAAAAACGGAGAGGAGTATTTGTTAAACGATAATTATAGCGAGACTCAGGTGTGGTAGTGAAAGCGTAGCGGGGAATTAAGTATTGCGTGGAATTAAGTATTAAAGGATTGAAGAGTATAGAAGATCCAGATTGTGTGGTTTGAAAGAAGAAACGTGGGAGCATGGGATGTAAGTTTGTCGGAAAATAAAACGGAACGAAGAATAAATACTGATGGTTAAGAATTGGAGGTTGTGTATGTGGCATAAAGGGGAGAATAAGGAGATATTGAAAATTTTGACATTAGGGGGAGGAAAATGTAATAGTAAAGGCAACATAGAAGGATGGGTGAGTAGTGAGATGCGGGAACATTTTTTTGGTTACATAATATGCTAATTGTTTTCATTTTATGTTGCCATTATAATTTGTACATATGAATAAGATAAGTTAAAATATGTTTATTTCAGATCTAAAATTTTTGTATTTATTTGTATCATTTGCATGGTTGATGCCAAAAAATATTTTAAATATATATCCTGCATGTTATTCTCTAATGCATTAACAATTAACCGTTTCTATTTCAAAGCGGATCGGAACTAGTTTAAAATAAAAGTGAGTTCATATAGAGTCAAAGTGAATCTCATTATGCCAACGTTAGGTCTCGTTTTTCCGTAAGATTTGTATTTGTTTTGGATTCTAAGCCTATTTTTGTATACCCATGCATGCTATCTTGCCGTCTTAAATTAAACAGTTTAATGAAACCTTCTTCAGAACAAATTTTTAATTGAGCATCGTGAATGGGGTGATAGAAGATCGGCATTATTAATCAGTCATAAAAACAATTTTTGTTTGGGGGTTAAATTTTCTGAGTATACTAACAAACCACAAAATAGAGTGAAGGGGAGAGGGGAGGTCTCATAGAGTAATGACATTTACTCTGGTTATATTTATGTACTGGACATTCTTTTATGCTCTAAAAACATTCCTGTTCCAATGGAACAACATTCATGTTTTATGTGTCAACATGTTTCTACAATCATTTTCAAATCATGTCTCAAAGCTTCAAGTTTTTCAGAATTATACGTTAGTATGTCTGATATCAAATTGTTGCTACGTATTACGTGCGCTAGAAGGAGATATTTCTGGATATGTTTAAAACTATTTCTTCCAAACAAAGTTGCTTGGCCTAAAATGTGAAAGCGCTTTCAATGCCTGGCTTTGTGTATATGTTTATATACAGAGTCTGTCCTGAATAAAACGAGACTAAAGCTGTATAACTCGATTTGTTGAAACTATTGCATAGTACAATAAATATTCTTCAAAGTATCTTCCTTAGGCATCTATACAGCACTTCTAGAGTTTCTGGCATTGAAGATATGCATCCTGGAACCTTCCTATATCCATCCGAAATGCTGTTCAGGCTCCTTGTCACAGCGGCTTGACGAGCTTCGATGGACTCAAATCGGTGTCCTTTGAGGTCCATCTTGAGCTGGGGAACACGAAAATATCACAACGGGGCACAACGGGGCTGTATGGAGGTTGTGGAAGCGGAGTGACCTTTTTTTTGGTCAGAAAGTCCTGCACAATCTTCGCCTTATGACTGGTTACGTTGTCGCGGTACAGGGTCCAGTTGTTGGCGATGTCCCGACGAGCGCGGGGAACGCGCTGGCAAAGTCTTTCCGGGATTTCGACGTAAAAAGTGGGGTTGACCGTTATTCCTGGTGGGACAAACTCCTTGTGGACGACTCCTTTGGCGTCGTAAAAACAATGAGCATTGTTTTGATTTTAAACTTGGTCATCCGTGCTTTTTTGACGTGGAGACTGCGGCGTGTGCCTTTCTGCGCTCAGTCGTTTGCTCTCTGGGTGATACTGGAAATCCCAAGTTTCGTACACAGTGAAGCATCAGCTGGAGTATGTAATATTTCTCGCTTCTCATTATGTGTCCCAAATATGTCAGTTTCCTTTTTGTTATGGATGTAAGCAGTTCCCGTTCCATATTCATTCTCTCAAGTACCTGATCATTTGTCATGTGTTCGATCCAGCTAATTTTGAGAATCCGTCGCATTACCCACACTTCGAAGGCCTCGATACGCTTTCATGTGGCATAGGTGAGAGTGTCCAGGCTTCTACACCATATAGCAGTACTGAGTAAACATAGCATTTTACCAATTTTAGGCGCAGTTCTAAGCTTAAGTGTTGCTGCTGAATATACTTCTCATCTTCATGAAAACCGCTCTCGGTATTTCTATGCGTTGTCTAATTTCACGTGAGTGGTTCCAGCTGTCGTTTAGTGAACATCCCAGACACTGTATATGTTCCACTCGCTCTATGATTGCTCCGTTTACGTTCAGATTTGGTGCTACGTTGTTGGCTTTGCTTATTACCATGCACTTTGTTTTAGCTGCATTCAGCTCAACTCCGTTGTTTTCTCCCATTTGTACCACTTTGTCCAATAGCAGTTGCAGGCTTTGTGACGTGTCAGATAGTAGGACACTATCATCTGCGTACCTAATATTGTTGAGAGCTGCTACGTTAATAGATATTCCGTCTTGCTCGTTTTACAGGGTTTCGAAAAACAGTTCTTCAGAGTGCAGAGTGAACAGCAATGGCGATAGTACACATCCTTGTCGTGCTCCTCGTTGGATTTTAATCTCTTCTGTTTGTTCGTCATCAACTCTTACCGATGCTGTCTGACCCCAGTATAACTTAGCTATAATTCTTGTATCATTATCATCTATCCCTGTTCTTCTTAGTATCTCGATCATTTTACCATGTTTTACTCTGTCGAACGCCTTTCTGAAATCAATGATACATGCATGCACGTCACAGTTCACATCTATGCATCTTTGTATAAGGACTTGTGTTGTGTACTTGTTTTGTATTACACCTTGACGGATTTTACTTCTAACTGTTCTAGCCATTTGATCACTTATAGCTATAGTAGAAGATCAATAAAAAGAAAACGAAGGTGATGGTAGTGGATCTCCAGAATAACAACAGACTGGAAATAAAGGCCGTAAACAGCATAAAAACTGTCGACAACTTCATATTCCTGAGAGCACTCATTCATAACAGGGGCGGATCCAGCCAAGAAATCCGAAGAAGAAGCGCACTAGCCAAGGAAGCCAGGACCAAACTCACGACCATTTGGAAAAGTCATCAAATAACTCTAAATACCAAAATGAATCTGGTTAAAAGTCTGGTTA
>WYDF02291258.1:0-16250 GCA_009867245.2 Adranes taylori
AATATTTCTCTCCGTAAAAACCTTCCTCGGGCTAATACGAACTGAGTTTAAAAAAAATTAGCCAAATCGGTTCAGCCCTTCTCGAGTTTTGTGCTTAGCAACACATTTAGCCATTCATTTTTATTTATATAGATAAATTATTTTTTGTTTGTATGCGGAAATTGGATGTAATAAAATTATATTTTAGAGCAAGCTTTCTTTAAATATATTAACCTAGTCAGGCTACAAATATACGAGTTATGATATAATGTATAAATTTTGTTAATGATGTCTTTTTTGATTCATTAATAATAAAATTAAAATAATATACAAATAATAGCGACAACAAAAAATGTAGGAAAACTCACAATTTTTGTTTTTATCATTTATTTTTTAACATACTCCCCTTTCAAGACAATTCAGGACTTTTCAAGACAACTTTCCAACTTCTTCATCTCTTTCGAAACGTAATTTTGCTCTAGTTCTTCAAAATAGTGGGAAGTTTCGATCATCACTTCATCGTTTGTTGCAAAGAGCCATTGTTTTAGATTTGGGAACAGAAAGAAGCCGCAAGGACTCGATCTAATGAATATGGTGGGTGTTCGATCAATTTGTAACCTAATTGATTCCTTTGGTATCATTTGCCAAGTAATCAATATTAAAAAGAATAAAGCATTTTGCATCCCAAAAAACAGTCGCCGTCACCTTACCGGCCGATTGAGTTGTCTTTCCCTTCTTCGGCGAGGCTGCGTCGTTTTTTCTCCCCTGCTTGGACTATGTCTTCATCTTCGGCGTATAGTAATAGACGCACGTTTCATCAACAGTGACGTACCGACGTAAAAAATCCTTCGGTTCACATTTAATCTTCGCCAAAAGCTTCTCCGGATCCGTCACACGTGTGCGTTTCTGGTCGATAGTGAGAAAACGCGACACCCTTTCGCGCTGATAGCTTTTTCATATCTAAATGTCGTGTACGCGCTCAGTTAATATGTTTGCAGCCTCTGCTAGCTTACGGATTTTGATTCAACGGTTTGCCATAGTCATATCATAGATTTTGTTGACAATTTCTGGTGTAGTAACGATATTTGAGGGCCTTGGGTGGTCATCATCAAAAACTGGTACGACTACGAACCAATTCAGCTTTCAAAAATTTAACTGTTGCTAGGGACGGTGCGCACTCGCCATAAACAGCGTCCAGTTTGGCTTTCATTTCTGCAGTGTTTTTCCCTTTATTATGAGGAATTTAATCACTGAAGATGTATTATGCGACTTTTTCATTTTTCACAAAACACAAAATTTGCTTGCTTGCGATGGCTGTAAAAACGAAATTGATTGTTCATTTTGCTTCAAATTTTGACCGAATGGCGTTACGTGAACGCGTTACGTCTATTGAAGGCTGGATTTATGTCAAATCATCCTCGTATTTGCTTCATGTAAAATCTATAACATGTACACATATAACTGAAATCCGGTTACCCTGAAATCTGATATGAATGGAGAAGATGTTTAACTCTTCTTCTTCTGTTTTAAAATGAACATAAATAATAAAACAAAACATAATTGCGTATGAAATTATATTGAAATTATGGTTTGAAATTATGGGTGTATGAAATTATGGTTTGAGAAACTGTAATTAGGGGGTTTCTGGTTAATATAGGATTTCAGTAAATTTTTAAAATGTAATAAAAGGGGGGTTCATAATAAAAGGGATTCTAGTAATTTTTAGACATATCTAAAGATGGGGCGGGGGAGTTCAGTCCGTGTATCTTTTTGTTTATTGTTATCATTAAAGTATTTTGGCATTTATTGATGGGGATACAGTTAATTGTGACCTATATGTATTAAGCCCGTTTTAATTAAGATACTGTATCATTTAGGACATCGTACCTACTGACGGAGTGAGAGTCATTGCGTTGTAAACTGTAAAGCCCATGGAAGCTTCCTAGATGTTATGTTTTATGTTAGTGTCACCACCACTCATTTTAATGTGTTAAAAATCTTTTTTGAATTTATGAAGTTGATATTGAAAGTGGTTGAAATTATTTGCTTATTTGGTGAAATTATTTTACGACCCTACTGGGAATTGGTATCTCAAGTATTGTGTACATATTAGGCTGAGGTCGTGTATAGAGTGCACATAAGCATTGTATAACGCTCATTTAACTTAGCCATCATACTAGTCGGTTATTTTAAGTGTTACTAATTACATTATACCTCTATCGGGTGTTATTTGATTTAAATTGTATCGCCATACAGTAATGGTCATATACCGTTAATTTAGTTACCGTTCAGGTGGAAAACAGTCTTTAATACTTGACTGAACTTTATTATTTCCTTCAGGATGTTTAAATTTACTCCTATTTGCAATTAAATATTTCTTTACATATTGTTATAATCTATAATATTAATCAATGGAGAGGGGTTGTTTACGCTGTAAACAGTAGCAGCTGGAGACTAGAGAAGTTCACCTCGAAGATCTTAGCATCACACGTTAAATTTGAAATATTTAACTGTGGATAGTCAGTTAAGAAAAAAGATGGAAAACTGCAGAGCGTGTGTGGCGGCGGAGAAGTATGATTTGGAAGTGTTGATGAAAATTGTAGGAGTGATTGAGAGAAAAGGGTTAGAAAAGATTAAAGAGAGAACCCTATGGAATGGAAAAGGTATGAAAGGTATAAAAAACGGGAGCAGAAAGAAAAGAAGCAAAAAGAGAGGAGAAGAAAAACAAAACAGAAATATAGGGTACTTATCCAGACCTAACCGCGGCATAACTACTTTTACTGAGAGTAATTGTTGCTCCCCAAAGGAGCAGGTTATAACTTAAACAATTTGATACAGTTATGAATTTTGCAAACCAATAAATAAAATGTAAAATCTTTAATCGGAAATAACCTATCACTCGCCGCATTTAGACTGGAAATAATCTACCATAGCCTTCATCTTGACCATAAATGATAACATCATAGCAGTCAGCGGTAGAGGCTGAATCGGTTGTTTCCAAGTACTCTACATTGCTCAAGACCATTATGTATTGATCTTATTAAGCAGCAATTGCCTTGCGGCTTAATTAAATGTTGCGGATTAATAATTTTAGTACTAGTGATAGATCCCAGTTGTAATTTGCGAGGGGCTGATTTCAATTTTAGAGATATGCTCAAAGTCGTCATGGGCACAATGAGATGGAATATGATGCAAGTTGTTGATGCCATGGTGATGGTGATGCCAAAATTTAGCGACTTCATGAATACCCTAGTTGTCATTTAGGTTTAAAAAAAAATGATATGAAATGAGTGTATATGTACAAAACTTAATTATCATTCTTCGTAATTGTGCTAATAAACGGTACATTTAACTTATACGTGTGCGATTTCAGTACGCGTGCCATTTAATTGTTGTCTAAATTTGCATATGGCAGACAACAACTACATTACTTTGTTCTAGATGAATAAGAATTTTCAATCATCATATTATTATAGAGATCCTCTATTCGATTATAATTCATTCAAGAAGTTTTTGAATTTGATGTTTCCAATCAAACTGATTCGCTTAAAAGCTCGATCATTGATTTCAAAATTGAAATTGAAGCTGGTCAAGTGTTTAAGGATCAAACGAATGTATATTGCTTGATAAACAGCGATGCTATCTACGATTATAAGTCAATATCAAATCAAACAAGAAAATTTATCTAAGCACAATGTTGATTGGTACATCATCGTTGAAACATATAGTGTCATAATGGAAACGAACTATATTATTGGGGACATGCAAGGTTTTCTTGTACCCGAATTGGTACCGAAGGAGTGTAGTATACTAAATCCAAATAAATCGATTAGCAGACGTTATAAATTCATGAAACTAATTATATCATTGCATCAGCTGAGAACAGATTTGAAAAAGAAAGCTCTCTACTTGGAACGATACTATTTCGGATTAGGATATTCAAAAGGTTCAATGCTTCTTTCTAAAATGTTGAATAATTTCTTATTGGACTATCTTGCATATAAAAACATACCTACAAGAGTTGATTGAACGTGAAAAAGAAACGCTTGGAAGAGATATTCGTATTATAAATCTGGAGAGCAATATGTTGATTGTCCACGATTTGTGAAATTATTTTCACCACTTAATCTGATAAAATTACTTTTAAATCGTCTGGTTTTAGTAAAATGAGGACTTAATTGCATATAGTTATGTCGCCATTAAGCTCTAAATCGATCATGTCATCTGGGCCAGACATGTGGACAGAGAGGAGACACTGGTGAGGTGCACGGGATACTCAGAATTTTCTATATAGCATCTATGTATACTATATACTCTGTATACTATATACTTCTATATAACATCTACGATTTGTGTATACTCTATGTAGCATTTACTTATTTCAACCGCCATATTGGTCTTCAAATGACAACTGTCAGACGACGTCATCGATGTAGGCGGAGCCTAGACGGCTTGTGAACTGAACAAACTGATTAAAAAGTATGCACAATTCAACCCATAAGCATTCACCAATATTATAATATATCAAAAAGCAAGATGATGAATGCAACCTTAATCGTCCGAAGCATTCGCCAATATTTAATACCTTATATGTTATACATTTATACGTTATAAGTATATGATATCTTGCCAAATTGTGATACTTTGCGCGTATTGCGTGAGTTCATAATCGCTTGGATTTCACATAACCACACTCTGCAACAACACAAGAGATATTAATATCTATGGGCCTCTACCTGACATAGTAATGGGATAGCCCTTATGCTTTACATCACAAAATCGAGCAGTTACTTTCAAAACATTAATTATGGCTTGTAATTCATAGGTTACACACATAGGTCAAATTAATCTGCGTACCTGCATTTTCCGTGATTTTACTGTATCTAAAATTTCTCGGCAAACAGCTTAGCTGCCTTACCAACTAACGAACAATACCAGCCACATGTAAACATAACATTAATGATCTTTCGTTACAATAAATTCCGCGCTTACATACAGAATGGATTCCAATAGTGATTCACAAGAGTGACAGGGATAGAGAACTTGTGAAGTGAATTCCTACACAACTTCAATAGCTAATGTTTTTCTTGTCAACATGGATTATTCGTATAACAAGACTGCTTTCAGTAGAGGAATGGCGAACTTTTGGCACATTAAGAAGTTAATTAACTTGCTGAGTGAAACAAATGCTATCTTCTTAAAAATCCGCGAAGGTAATTCTTACTATTGACACGTTTATTATTGGTGAGTCCCAACTGGACAAATAAATTCTACTTCCAGTTAAAACACATTCAATTCAACCGGAATCAAGTAGTAATAATTAGGTTAGGGCGTAGACAGAACATATAAATTACTTGGGGGTTTCAGAATATATATATATACACAATTACATTTTCCAATTTCACAATAAGTTATGAAATTGAATATAACACATCAAGATTTTAAAACACAATAAAATAATTTATTCCACAGATAACCATAATTAAAGGGGGTTTGTGAATTTAGGTAAATAATAAAACAAATCTGTCCAAAATTTATTTGAATTACATAAATGTTAATTCTGATGCAACATAGTTTTCCTTCCAGACGGAACTAAATCAAATAGCGTCCAAGTAACATTTAATTTACAATGGAATTCTGAGATGAATTAATACGCAATTAGTTGACTAACGAGATAGTTAAATGTAGTATGCTTTTCATTTGCTAAACTTTCATAAAGGTATCGCCATCGATTTATTATATTTTCAATACACAGATAAATATAAAAAGTAATAATCAACATATGCACAAAAGTTAATTGTTTGTTAGCTTGTTTAGAAATGAAAAATTAGTTACTTTAAAATCAAAATTATTTACTGATAATCAAATTAAAAGAACCTAAGGTTTTTCAGTTTTTTCAACCAAAATATCGAGTAAAATAAATATCTACTCATATTTGTACTTCAGACATAATTCTTATGAGACACAAAAATGAAAGAAATACGCATACTTTAAATCACACTTATTATACAATATTATACAAAGTATTGGTCGATCGTGACCGATAATATACAATTACACCGATAATATTTTTGCAATAATCTCTTTAACATACAGAATTAAAAAATATTCAAGTAGAAACTACTTCGTTTTTCTCTCTTGGTCACCAGTTCTTTTCGTCGCGGTAAGTTTTTGTTCGCAGCTATCTACAAAGTGCATGTGGATCCCACTTACGCAAGTATCTATTGTTCTAATAAAATAAATCGTAATTTTCCTTAGATCATCTACTTATAATGTTTAAAGATCGTTACATTAGAATCCCAGAAGTGAATACATCTAATATATCTTTTTTGGCATTACAGCATTGTCATTTGTATTGGATTAGTTAAATAATTTGTATTTGTATTGCATTATTTAATAAAAAAATTCAGCTAAAGTATTCCCTTAAAGGTTTAGTCACGGTTTGTTTGGAAAACGAAATTTTCTGTTCTTGTTCACTCAAGAATAAAATGGTTTGGACTTGTGTCTGAATATTTTCTGGAAAAGTATTTGCATTGGATTTAAATATTATATTCGTTTTATTCATTTTTCCTTTACTAATTTTAGAAGTTCTCCATTTTATCAATCAACATTGAACATGAAAATATCACAAACAATTCAATAATATAATTTTTAGAGATATTCTTATTTCTTAATTTTTTATCTTAAACTCGTATTATAGGATCACTCGTATTATTTAAATTTACATAAAAATTAGTTTCACACATGAATTTGTTGAAATTTTGAAAGTTTATAATATAACGTGCATAAGAAACTTCGCAAGCACCTTTTGTACTTGATCTCCTACAAATATATAGTTTCGAAACTTAACACCAAAAGTAGTTTTGGAGTTTGGAAACCTTGATTTTATGTAAACACAGTCAACAAATCTGAATGAAGTTTAAGAATTATTTTTCAGTGCGCCTTCTTGCAAAGTATTATCCAAATCCGGCTTCTGACGTTGATATGTTTAATAAGATTTTTGTAACAGGAAATAAGAACTGTCGAATACATACGAAATCCCTTAATTCCACTTTGAAAGAAACGAATGTAACTGAAGATTTATTTTGTATATGACAGTGCTTCGTGTAATATTCATGCTTATGAAGAATTTTATATTCTATTATCGTGGAAAATAGTAAAATCATATCAATTTGTACATAAGTATCTCAGCTACGAATGAACTATGAAATTTGGGAAATTTATCTACCTTTAAGTCTAAGAAATCTCAAATTTTTAGAATAATTAAATTTAGAATCAGAATAATTAGATCGCGAATGTTTCTGAAATCGATTTATTGTCTTTCTCTAGCTCAGTGGGTTTTCACGCTCTTTTTCTCACAGTAGCATTTAAAGTATGGCACAGATTATATCGGTATCCTTTGATAACATTTTGAGAGAGATAGTGAGATAGACAAGTAACTAGAGAAAGAACGAGAAGTAAAATGTAACACTGTTGGTGCAGTGTAGAGTATACTTTGATATAGCGTCTAGTTAGCCGTCAAAGTATTACGAGATACAGAACTAATGAGTTAGATTGAGTCGATCAACTTGAAAGACACCGATTATGCATGTGTAACACAGATTTAAGAGAAAGATCTTAAAAGGGACTCACCGAGTCAGAGAAAGACAATATAATTTAGAAACATTCGTCATTCTTACAACAAATTGTTGTGCCTCTGCTTGGGATGCTAAAATATGTGACGTACTCTAGTTAATACACTAATCTGAACTCCCATACGCGACGCTGCTAATGGAGAGCTTTAGCCATTGTCACAAATGGTGCAACTAAATATCGTATAAATCATAGAATAAAAACGGCTTAAAATTCCGAAATATCCGTTGGGCGCCAGTCAGTTTAACCTGGGACTGCACGCTGGAACTGATGTTGTTCCTCCGACCCTCAGTTGCTTACTGTGGACTTAGTAGGCTCAGTTGGTAAGAAAACCAGAGATTCGCGATCTTGTGGACGTATGCTATAAACCTAAATGCTAATAAGTGAAACAGGATTAAAGATTTAACAAAACCGTGTGTTATTCTAGATAAAACAGAGAAAGACAATGTGAATGCACAATAAAAATGTCAATAGAAAACAAATAAATAAATGCAAAATTAAGACTATTAAATCAAAGCAATAACCTAATAATAGCGGCTAAATAAACGAAGCGATAAACACGCAGTCTTATACTAAACAGTACGAAAACATAAGAGTCAAAGTGAAACGGTACATCATAAATCAGCGGTGCATATACAATAATAATAAAAAAGGCGCTGACGATATAACAGCGATACAGCTAAAGCAATGAAACAGTGCGGCGGTGATAAAATAATCAAACAATACTAATGGGGTATCAAGTGAACGCATGCATAGACGGTCACTCTCGGATTACCGGAAAGCACTAAAACTGTGTAACACCTTGTAGCACGTTGATGTTACTGTTGTTAATATTAGCATTAACCGTAGCAAAACACTCATATAACGCCCCGTAATACGTGGACGTGCTACCGGATACCTAACACTAATGTAAACTGAAACTGACCACTCTAGTGTAGGGATGAAAGGAATTCTCACAACACCCCGTAATCATTGCTGTTGTCAACTTACTAATTCCAGCAAAAACCAGAATTGCATACCCCAGCGGAGTTACCACTGTAAGATAAGTGTTGATGTTACTTTGGTCAAGTGTTCGAGACCAGCACAAGCTAGTATTATACACTCAAAAGTATTGTGCGGTAAGGTATCGCTGTGTAACGCCTCATAACACGTTGACGTTACTCTGGCGAATAGTGCGGAAAGTAATTACTATGTAGCGTCTCGTAATACATAGACGCTACTGCATGTAAACAGAAAATAGATAGGCGGAAAGGAGTGAAGCTATTCAAACACACATGCAATATAGTAAACAATTAATACTATAAAAAGTCGCTTACCAAAAACGATTAACTGCTGTTGGTGATTGGCTGTGGGTCACTGCTGGTGTGGCTGGTCGCTGGCCGTTCTCTCTCTCTCTCTCTGGTCGCCTGGCTCGGATGAGACGAAGTCAGCAACTAACTTTTTATGCTTAAAAATCATCTCGCTGTTATAGACGAGGACCCACGCTTATGTTTCAAGTTCCGTTACGGGACTTTTAGGAGCCTACATACATTATATAGGGACCCGGGCCGGTATTCACATACATCAGTGAGAACACAGATGTTTAACATCTCATATATATGTTATTCCTACTTTAGTTATTATAAACAATCTATTCTCTACATACATTTGACGTGCTTGCTTTAATCTATTGTAACTAATAATCAAAGCGGCATAATATTAATTTATGTTTTGAATCGGCGTAAATAATTCTAAATAAATGCGCCCAAACAAATTTTATTCATTTTTGTACAGACAACGCATTTAAATTACAAACGGAATTATTTATTTTTTCATTCTTTTGCAAAAAAAAAATCTAATAATGATTACGTATCCATAAATACAAGATAATATATCCCCGGTTATAAATATATACAAACAGCAGATAAACATTCTACGCATACGTATGTTTTTAATGCAGTGTTTTCAGATGACGGCGATAAATTTTATTTATTTCAACTATTCAAGAGATTTTAATCTTGATAGTAATAGCCACTGTTACATTATTACAATATCTATCTCTGTCTATATTAATTTGATAAAAAATTAATTACTGTTTAAACTTAGTAGTAGGTACATTGTTTCATGAAATATATTATGAAATTTATCGTTATTTAGTATCCATAACTGATTATTCTACACCCACTTAAAATTCATTCAACTAAACTGGAATTAAAATAATAGAAGTTAAATTAGGACGTAGCTAAAATTTTTTAATTATTATTAGGGGTTGTGAAATATCACATTATCGCTATTCACTTAATTACCCAAGAATTTTAGGGTGCCATTAACTGAATTAAGCCAACGGATGGACTTTAATAAACTAAGTACGGCTTATCAAATAAATAAATTAAAACACAAATAGAACACATAGAAAGTTTATCAAATCTATTAGTCTATAAAACACTCAAATTTCCACAAAAGAACTTATCAAACGTATATGATCATAGGAAAAATGGATTTGTAATAAATAACACTTATTCTAGATATAATTTGATTCCAAATACATTAAGACCCAAACGGAATCTATTAGCAAGAAAATAATCTGGTTTCAGTAAAACCAAACATCAAAATTCAATGATTCCGAACGAACATCAACTTATTTATTAAGTGCATAATCAAAGGTTAAGTTTAGTAAAACATAGCGATAGAATAATCGAGGTACGAAGTTTCATTATAACTTACATTTAAATAGCATGATCTCAGTTTGACACATTTGTTACATTAATTAAAATTTATTTATTAAAGCAAACTCAAATTAGTTATTTTAATATAATTCAACACGATTTATTTAAGAACTAAAAAGGCTGAAAGGTATTTGAATTCATTTAGTTTATAATCAAATATAATATCATCTTACAGTTTATATTTTAACTATATTTTACACAAATGGTCGAATAAAATAATCGCAAAATAATAGCGTATTCTACATGTATACATCGCGTCCTTACATTTGCAAAAAACCTGTAGGGGTAAACTATAAGAAAAATCTGAACATAATGAGCGAAAAAACTAACGCAATTGAAATTGTATTGGGAAAATTTCCAATTATATAAAGAAATCGATTGTGCTGCCCTTTATGCGGTAAATGGTGTACTAAGTTCGCTCCATCCTTTTTCGTACTCCTTCAACTCACAAGGATCTAAGATAAAAGGCTGGGGCTATTCACGCGTGTTCCTGAGAATACACATTAGAAAGTTTAAAAAAAAGGAATATAACTAAAAAGGAAATATGTTTTCTTTTGGAAACAGTATGTATTGAGAAGTTTTAAGAATGTGAAATTAATTAACATCTTCTTTTTAACGTTACAATATCTATCCATTTAATTTTATTTTAGAAAATACGAGGATTGCCTTTTATATTTCGTGATTAGGAGAAAAAAAATATTTCTTATCTAAAATATTTTTATTGTTTTTCAAAATATTCTCTATTAAGAATTAAGTACACTTTTGCATTCGTTTAAATCAAAACAGGTAATCATCATCGTAACATGTTATCATGAATCAATATGTAATCATGATGTATAATATTGTAACGAGGCAACTTGTCTTCGTTTCAAGTTACAAGTTAGTTTAATGAATGTTAGAAAGTTGGTACATTTAATACTTATAAATTATGTAAATAATTTTATGAAACGTTATTATTATTTAAACATGTGGTATGCCAGTTGTAAGAAAGGCAAAGGGCAGTTAACACTTAGAATTTAATTCAAACTTCTATTCATGAAATAAAAAATAATTTCCAAATATTTCAAATGTCTTATGTACATATTGGTAACAACTAGAATTTCATTATGGCAATTGAAGATTTGCATAACTTTTACCGACGGAACTAATTGTTTTTGCTGTTGTTCATTATACAAATTATCGGAAAAAATAGAAGGCGTGGTTCAGAGAATGTCGGGGGACGGCTTAATGACGGTAAACTGAGTGTATGATGTGTTAACATCACCGGTAAAAGCAGTAGATCACTATTGATTCGAGACGGATCATCAATGAGTGAAAGTAATTTGTAATGTGTGATTGTGTTTAAGGGTAAATCCATGATGGTCTAAATTTAGTATCGAGATGTAAATGTACTTAAGCGGAATACATTAAATAAATGTAACTTACTAAAGGAAAGGGAAAAATGGTGAGGGAGTTTTGGAGGGAGTTTTGGCTAGGCAGTAGCTATGTCGATTTAACCAATAAATTCATGAATTAATTCGGATTAAAATATAATTTATTAAAAAAAGGTCATAACTATGTGAACTGTGGAGAATAAATAGTTTAAGTGGAAGGTCGTCAAATAAAACACGGTATTTTGTAGAGAATATTTTGATAATACAGTAGATAATTCTGTTAGCATAATTTTTGCGAATAAAGTAGATTAAAATGATTTGGTAATAAGTATATTGATCGAGGTAAATTAAAATAAATCTAACTGAATAAAAAAGATCACTGTGCGTCCAAATAAGCATAATTTTAACATAGGTTTGTGAGGAAACTACAACAGAAACTGTATGTAGATTTTATTAATAATTATATGTGAAGTCAATTCATAATACGGACACAATTGAATTTGTAAATCATCAATATACACTGGTGTTTGCAAATGCTTCATCATCAAAAGTCGAATTGAATTTATCGATGCACTGTGTTGAATTAAGCCACGTCGAAAGTTGTAGAAAATAATTGTACGAAAATCTAACTTTTACAGTAATTTAGCAAAAGTTAGAGGCTTTTTCCAATAACTTAAAAGGAAAACATAATTTTGAAAACTAGTAATACCGAAAAGTACTCCTTTTAAGAGGATACCACTAATTGTTGGTACGTAATTTGCAAATCTCAAATAAAAATTTGAGGTTATAGTCTAATTTGAGGTTGTATCCTTAGTACCGTCAAATAGTAGAAAAACCAGTCACAACTACTACTAATAAATACAAGTGGTAACCCTGGTTACAACGTGAAATCGAATATAAATATTGTCCGTGATAAATTAGTAATTAAAATAAATAAATTGTAATGAAAATAGGAAGAAGGTGCAATTAATTAGTGTACTTTGGATATAATGTGAGAAAAGTGGTATGTGAAGTGATAGTTCAGCATTTTGATAGAGAAAACGTCTAAGCAATAAATGTGTAAAAGATATTGTGTTCGTTAATTAGGAAAAAGGAAAAAAGTTGCAAAACTGTTTATGTAGCACCGCATTTAAGATAGATATACGGTGCTTACTATGTGTGAATATTTACGAATAAAGAAGAAGGTTTCCAGAAAAAACAAAATATATATGGGATGGACAAATTTATAAGGAAATCTAGTAGTATAGGAAGTATTTAGGAAATGAGTAGAAGTATGGAGAACATTTATGAAATCGAGCATGTATCAAAAAGAATAAGGGTCGATGACGATGACAAAGAGGAGGTGAACTATAGAGATGAATTTAAGATATTTGGGAGATAGGTATTGAATGCGTTAAATGAAATTAAGCCGGAAATAAGGGACTCGAAAGAAATTAAAACGGAGATTAAGGAACTTAAATCGGAGTACGAGAGAAGAAATAAAGAAATGAAGGATAAAGAGATAGAGAGAGTGGGCTAAAGAGAAAAAGATTCGGGAAGAGAAGGTAATGGAGTTGGATAACAGGGAGCAAAAGAGACCCAAAAGGACAGAAAGGTAAAAGTAATCGTTAATGGATTAAGTGAGGAGGTGGTACCGGAGGAGACGTTGAGGAGAGAAGTATTAAGGAAGATACATAGCAATGTAAATGTAACAGAGATATACAGAGTGGGGGAATTTGATGTTAATAAAATATGTAGGGTCTTATTATTGAAAAATAGAAACCTGGGAAGGAAAGATGAATATCATGAAAAGGAAAAACATGTTGAAGATACGTGCATTTATCTGGAAGATCACTAAACGAAAAGAGAGAGAGAAACGTAAAAAAGTGAGAGGAGAGGCAATGGAAAGGAAGAAAGGTAATGAACGGGTGAGAGTAGGGTTTTAGAAAGCCTAGATAGGGTTTAGAAAGCCAGCCAGGTGTGTATGTAGGAGCGGATGGGGAATATATGGGAAGAACATCCAAAGATAAAGTGGTGAATGTGGAAGGTAAAAGGATGTTAGAGGGGATGGAGAAGGAATAGCTAATAGTTGGGAATGGAAGTATTAGCGGTGACCGGAATGGATAATTGACATATAGAGGATACAGTAGCGGATCAGTAATCGACTACGTAATAATGAATGGAAGAGCAAGAGAGTGCGAGAGGTATATAAGAGTGTGAGAACATAATGAATCAGATCATTTCCCGGTAGAGGCAGCATGGGAAGAAATGAAAAGTGTGAAGAAACAGGAAATGAGTTTAAAACAGGAAGATATATATGTGTAGAATGACGTGCAAAGGAATAGAGTGATTGAAAGGCTCAAAACAATAGAGTGGGAGAAAATGAACACAATAGATGAAATAGTAAACAAAGTAAAGGGAGGGTGAGTTGTAAAAAGGGGAGATTGAATAAAAGTAAGGAGGGAGAGAGGAAGGTATATGTTGAGAAATATGAGTTTTGGGAAAAAAAGACTGAGAAAAATGCTAGGAGAGGTGAAAAAAGGGGAAAGAGATTGGTAGAAGTATATGATGTGAAAAAAATGGGTGGAAGAAGGTAAGAAAGCGAGGCAGAGGGAGATAGATATGGAGAGGGAGAAGATTAATAAGACCGAAGGAGGAGGGTGGAGGTATTTAAGAGAGAGAAGGGTTAATGGAAAACAAAGTTCCGAAATTGCAATTGTATTGGTAGATTGCGAGAGAAACTGTAGAAGAGATTTGGGGAGTGAGGGATATGAGGATTTTGAAGAGGTTACAACGGAAGAGAGGAGTGCGGAAATCAGTATTTATGAGCTGGAAAATGAGTTAATGAAGTTAGATAAAGGTAAAGGTGCTAGGCCTGAGCATACCTGTGGATGTATGGAGATGCTTGAATAAAAATGGCAAAAAAGCGTTATTAAGAGGAATCATTGCTGTTTGGAAAGAAGTGGTGGTAGTGCCAGAGGAATGGCAACAAGGGGAGATAATACAAGTATATAAGAGGGGAAGTAAAAGGAATGTGGAAAGCTATAGAGGCATTACAATAATGAATGGGTTCTATATGCGCGTATTTTGAACAATAGATTAGAGACAGAAATGAGAGAGAAGATGATATTACCGTAGACACAGTATGGGTGCAGGAAAGGTTGGGACACAATGGATAACATTGTGTTGATGTAGTAAGTGTTGATGTAGTAAGTGTTGATGTAGTAAGTGTAGTAAGTGTGGATAACATTGTGTTGATGTAGGATGTAGTAAGGGAAAGAAGGTATACTTACTACTTATTGATTTAATGTTAGCGTTTGACCTGGTGGTGAGGAATAAATTATGGATGAAAATGAAAGAGGTGGGGCTATCAGAGAGCCTGAGAGAAAGTATAAAAGGGATATATGAAGGAACGAATGTGAGAGTAGGTGAGAAGACATGGCAATGGTTTGAAGTCGAAAGAGGAGTTAGGAAGAGTGTCCATTAAGCGGGATGTTGATCAACTTATACATAAATGGTTTAGAAAGAGTGCTCAGAAAATGGGTAATATGGTGGGTGGTATTTAGTAGAGATAAAGTATGGTGGTTGGGATACACGGCTGATCTAGGGTGCATGGAGAACTATAGGGAAGGGATGAATGAACTATAAGAAGGAATGAAAAGCAAATAGGTATATGAAAAAAAGAAAACTACAGATAAATGGGAAAAAGAAGAATATAATGATATGTAAGAAAAGTGGAAGGCAGAGCAGAGGAGATGTATTTGAGATGAATGGAGAGAAAATTAAATACGTAATAAAGTATAAGTACTTAGGGTTTATGCTAAGAGTAACGGGCAATGTAAGGATACTTTCTCCTAAACATGGTAGCTAAAGATGGTAGCGAAGAAAGCCAGGGTTCCTGCGGAAAGAATGTGGTATAATTTTGGATGTATGTGTAAAAGGTATGATGATGTACGGAGTTGAAGTATGGGCGGTAACGGAAGAGAGGATATTGAAAGGACACAGATAAGATACATAAAAAGAATATTAGGGGTGGATACATCAAAGCCAGGAGAAATTGGATGGTCGACAAGGGCATGGTACGAAGGAATAATGAATGGATGGCTAAACGTCAATGAGCGTAAAGGGAGAATGAAAGATGTTGAGATGCAAGAAAGAAGTGAAAGAATAATGGTGATGAGATACAATAGTAGATACAAAGAGATAAAGAAAGAGGGAAGAATGCCGGTATATCTGACGGAAAATATACGTATGAGTGACGAAAAAATGGTGGCGAGATTTAGATGTGGCAGTGAAGAAAGTAGGAATAGGTTCTTGATGAATGAAAGTGAGAGAAAATGTAGAATATGTGCAAAACTGAAAACATGGTGGGATCACTGGGTGAAAGAGTGTACTGTGGAGTGAGGTACAAAGGATACTAATGGAAAATTGCAGACAGTGTTTTTTTTTTAGAAATATATGGGATTAGAATTTAGTGTATTTTTCGTTTATTCTACGTTTCGTTTATTCTACGTGTGACAAAAAGGGAGTTAATTATAATTATAGGTTAAGTTAATGTATAACATCAATTTGTAGTTTATAT
>WYDF02291269.1:0-16249 GCA_009867245.2 Adranes taylori
TTAGTAATGAAAAGTTAGTTTCATTTATTATACAATTTTTGGTCACCTGTCTACAACAATTTTATACATTAGATATTGTTATGTTGTTTTGTGTTTGTTTTCTATTGATATTAATTAGATTTGTTGATTTTCTATAGATTTTTTGATTTGTATGTGTCAAGGTGATGTCTAGGAATTTTATTTTTGAGTTTGTTTCTCTTTCAAGGATAAATTTAGTGTTGGGGTGTATTTGATTTAAATAGTTTGAAAAATGAGAGTTGTCTGTCGGTACCTTTGAAACATGCTATTATGTCATCCACCTATCTGTACCAAAAGGATACAACATCTACTTAGATAATCTCAAAAAAATCAAATTTCAATTTTGTTGAAACGCTCCTGTATATATTTTTTATATTGACCCTCGTAATATCTAGTTACCAATGTAGTTACTTTTTTCATTTAAATCTAGTTACAAATCTATTATAAAATCTAGTGACATCTAATGTTAAATAATAATAATATTAAAGTTTTTTAAAACGCCCCTCTACAGTATTTTTGCGTACACCTTTGGTATAATTTCTACATAGTTAGTTACAAATCTAATTACTTTACATTTTAAATCTAGTAACTTTTTTAAATCTAGTTTCTTTTAATTAATGTGGATAAACCATTTATCTAAATCGTATCTAAATAATACGTCAGATTAAATAAACTTTGACGTGTATTGCGAGTACTTACTTTTTATTGATGATGCCCTCTATGCAATTACCTGCAAAACTAAAAAACATTGAATATTGAGTGTTTGTATCTTACATATTCATAAAACAGGACATTTAAATTTTAAACTATTTTATTGCAATTGTTGAACGCGAATTTTCCTAATACTTAGTATTAATTTTTATGAAAGATAATTTGGTTTTTTTTTTGAGGTTCTCTTGCTGGAACTTCGGCAGCTCATCAATTAGTAGTATCGATTCGCCAAAAATGTACTCCCGAAGAGGTTCTCGCAGTTCTAAAAGATCTTCCTAATCCGCGTTCGGAGGAAGAAGCAGATTCTAGATTTAACCCTTTAAAAATTGATGTCTTTGTACAGACATTACTCAATCTTGGATCGAAAAGTTTCTCGCATAGTTTCGCGGCCATATCGAAGTTCCATTATGTTTTTAAGGTAAGAAATATACGAAAATAATTACATATCAGAACTTATACATATGTATTAATTCATTTTTTTTAAATATAAATTAATGTTTTTGTTTTGCATACAAGGGATTCACTTTTCTCTGTTTAACGAAAATGCTATATTGTGAATTGTATTTTTTTTTGACACTCTTACCTAACTGTTTACAAGTTTAATTAAAGTTAACTTGAATGTTCGTAAAAGACATGACTTTAAACTAATGAAGAAATCATGGAATAAAGCAAATTAAATCTAGCTGTGATTTTTTACATATTCAAGCTTGTCGTACGCAAGCCGTAAAAAATGTTTTGAGGAAATCCATCGATTGATTAAACAAGTCGTGTTCCTTAGAATAGAATGTATGAGCTGTTTTCACGAGTTTTTAAAGCATTTATTCCACTCTTCAATGGGTATGGTCGAAATGGTCATTTGAAAACCATCAACTGCATCTTCAGACGGGAAATGTAAAAAATCGTTTGAACTTATGTCAAGGCTGTACGTCAGGGATGATCAAGCAATTCTATGTTTTGTTGCTCCAAAAACGCATATGTTTGTCGAACAGTGTTACGCATTGTCATGGTAAAGGATCATCCGACGCTGTGAGTTGTTTATTGCAGTTCAGAATGATTTCTGGCAAACAAACGGTTGTGTACCAATCAGAAGTTATCGTCCTTCGATTTTGCAAAGGAATTATAGCCACATGTCTGGATTTTGATACAAAAGTTGCGACAATCTTTTTCGACACACTGCGGATAACTTTGGGTTGTCCTCACCTTGAAGCACCCAGAAAGTAGACTGACGCTTATTCTCGGGTTCATAAGAATAAATCCAAGCCTCGTCACCACTCACGATACTGTACACATTTTTGGAGCAGCCTCTATTGAAACGATTCAGAGTTCTTCGGCACTAACTGACACGAGCCGCCATTTGTTCCTCGGCCAATAGATGCGGGATCCAACGAGAAACTAATTTTTTTCACGCTCAATTCATCATGTATAATTTTGGATTGAGGTTTTAGGCGTTCCAATTTTGGATTGAGGTCCCAAGTAACTCTTGATCTCCTGCTAAGTTACATGACGACCTTCATTAATCATCTTGCGCACAGCATTAGCATTTTCCTGAATGACCGCTGATTTTGATGGACCTGGCCTAGGATCATCGCTGATATTTGTGCGTCCACGTTAGAATTCGGAGTACCAGCGAGAAATTGTCGATTGATGTTGTGCTTCATTACCAAAAACACCAACCAAATCGTCAAGACATTATTGTTGCGATAAACTTCTTCGAAAGTTGTAAAAAATTATCGCTCGGAAATGCTATCGATTCAATTACATGTTTCTGAACGCATTACTAATTTTAAAGTCACTGCGACTAAACCACTTGTATTTTGACGAAATTTTCAACACGTGTCAATATAATATTGAGGTCAATTTCGGAACCATATTTTTTATTATCCTCTATGTGGATATATGCAAAATTAAAATGAAATCCCTCGTAGCTACAAACAAAGATTTAATAACTTAAATGAAAATATACTTAAAATTACGAAGTATATTTCATAACTGTGTTTTATAAGTGCATGTAAAGATATGTCCAAAACATGAACAAATAAGTTAACATGAATAAATATAGTTCAGAAATATGGATACAATTTATGAGTATTGAAGGAAATGACAAAATAAAACAAAAAGTTAATGCAAAGGAAATAATCCTTAAGTCTATTCCCATAAAAGAAAATGATTTAAAAAGGCTCCCAGGAGTGTTCATGCAACTTTAAAGATTGCTGGTAACACAATTGATACCAGTTTATACACAATATGATGGTAGATAAGATAAGCTTTGCTCTCTCTGGATTCCTCACATTTGGATTGGAATTAAAAACGAAAAGAAATAGTAGATTTTTGTGTAAATTTATATGCAGTCGTATGTAAATCTACTAACGAAAATAGTAGATTTACACAAGATCGCTTTGAGAATCGATCGTCTTATTTGGTGTCCACTCTTTTAGGTGATAATATGGATACAGTAGAGTCTCGGTAATTCGAGGTGGACAGGACCGGGCCTACCTCGAACTATCGAAAACTCGAAATCATAAAATTTAATAAATAAATAAATGAAAATAAAGCATTTTCTAAATTTCAGTATACTATATTTAAATGAAAAATGTACTTGCATATTATTACATTACTGTTGGTGGCAACAGGTTAATTATATCTTAAAATAATTGTCAATTGTTTTTAGTTTAAACACATTGCTCCTTTTTCGCGCAGCAATATCGCGACATCGTCTAAACAGCATGTTGTTGGGTGGAGTTGCCTCAGGCTGTTGCTTCACGTATGGCATGGCGCACTCTACCTCATCCTGCACTACTGGAACATTGATCACTTCTACTTTGGCAGTATCTGTAAATTCGTGTTTATCTATTCCTCTACCACATTCTATTTATCTATTCCTCTACCACAGCCACTTCAGTGTTTTCGCACCCCGGAATTTTCTTAATCAGATTCAACAAAGGCAAATCATCTTCAACAATGCCGTGATTATTGCTTTCTGTACTCTCGTTACTCAACATTTTTTACGAAGATTTGAGAAGTGTTTCTAATATTATTTTGTCCCATGGCCCAGCCACCCAATACACAACGTCCTTCACAGTAAGTTGGTATGCATTTGAGCTGAGTTGCATTCTCAAATATTGTTTTTAATCGAATAAGTTTAAACTTTTAATTATCATTCGCATATAAGAATGGATCTAACTGTCGATAAGTTCATAACTCATATAAGAATTGAATATATTTAATTTTTACCTGTTATTTAATTATTTGTCCTATGTCTAAATTTCTAAAATGTTTTAGATATTAGCCGATTCGGAAGAAGCTCAGATATGCATCTTACGTAACATGTTTGAACTATGGCACGAGCATCAACAAATGATGATTGTGTTAATCGATAAAATGCTGAAAACGCAGATAGTTGAGTGTTCTGCGGTAGCTAACTGGATATTTTCCAAAGAAATGGTCACTGAATTCACTAAGAACTACATATGGGAAATATTACATCTTACTATTAAGAAAATGAATAGACATGTCATTAAATTAGGGGGTAAGATTTCCGAAGATTTAAATATAACTTAATAAATTGTCTTTTTTTACCAATTATGAATTAATAGAATAGCAAGAAAATATATTTATTGCTATCACAATAAATGCTTACAATTGTCAGATTAAATATAGTAGATAAGCAAGACACTTTACATATACATATTACATTATGGTGTTCATTTATTATTTGACCTAGAATTCAAATAACTGTATCTTATTACATATTTGATTTTCAAATGTATAGTAAATACAACTGTAAGGTGTTTGAAGCACACATCAGCCGCAGTGCGACGTATTTGATAGTAATTTGATTCGAGGAAAATAAGAATCAAAGTAATAAAATATTTGAAAACAATTTTTGCACATATTATGCACGCCTTCGGCGTTGGTTACTTGAATCAAGTCCTCCTAGAAAGTCGCTGAATATACTTTGACCTTTTGGTTTACAACAGTTTATGAATTCTTTCAATTTGCTTCAATGGTGATTTTCTCTGAGAAACAACGGACCACACCAAATGTATATATATTTAACCACTAAATGCCTAAATTGAATATCCATGTTTGATTAGTTTTAGCATCACAATAGTGCTGAGATCTATATTATATTTTCCAATAGTTTCCTCAAATAGTTTCTGTACAATACTTTCCCTTTCAAATAATTTCTACCATTACAATTTTAGGTGAATTATCGGAGGCACGCGAAAAGCTCGCGAGAGCTGAATCAAGTTCGAGCGAATCTGAAGACGAGGAAGCCCAAAATAAAAAGAAGGCTGCTAATAATGAAAATGTGGTTGAAAAACCTACCGAGGAAATGGTTGAACGAATGGAAGAGAAACTTGAAGCTGCACAAGCAGATCAAAAAAATCTCTTTTTAATTATTTTTCAACGATTCATTATGATCTTAAGCGAACACTTGGTCAGGTGCGATACCGATGGAAGAGATTTTAATACACATTGGTATAGATGGACTATTGGAAGATTACAGCAAGTCTTCTTAACAGTAAGTTATATTTATTTCGCATTTAAACTATAATATTTGAGAAATCGATTAAATCATTCAAGCTTGAATAATTATAAATTGAGAATAGTTTTTCGAATAATTTATACAATAAATTTAACAATCGCCTATATAATATTCAAGATGTTAATTACAATATATTTTCATAAAATCGTTAGTTATGAAACAAAACTCATTAAAACAATAATATCCAAATAAATTACATTTGAAAATGCCACAAATGTACTTCCATTTGAAAGCAGAAACTATAAAGAGGAAATTAACCACTAGAGAAAAAATATTCTAAAAATCGTAACGATAATAGAAACAAAAATAAAAATTTGGTAATAATTTCAAATACATTTTATGATTGCTTCACAAATGTTTTTAATACATTAGCAAAATTATCAGTGCCAGTCACAAATCCTCTGGCCATTGACATTGAAATGTTACCCTGTGCAACTTTTACTTTTTCCTTTGGAAATCTTACGTACGATTTTTTTCGAATAATCTTTATTTATTCCTCAATGTTAACATTGCCCCTTTCAAACTAATCCCCACTGGACATAATACACTTTTTCCAGCGTTTTTCAACTCTAAAGCAGATGTGAAATTCAATTTTCCATATGTCGTTTAATTGCTTTAGCGATTCTGTCTTGATCTCGTGAATGCCGGCAAAACGTCCTTTCATGGTCTTTATTATCTTCGGGAATAGAAAAAGTCTCAAGATACCATGTCGGGTGAAATTGGAGGATACGGAGGTTGTTTTTGGCCAAAAATTCACGAACAAGCAACGAAATATGCGCCGGTGTATTATCCAGGTACTATTTGTTGAACTCACGTTGTGGTGGCAAGAACTCATTGTATACTTGCCATTAATGTCGAAGAAAGCTGAGTAAAACCTTCACATTCAAGCGAACTTAGCTTGAGTTTTTTCACTCTTGGCTCTTCAGAAAGCTTTCATTTGGACGATTGGGCCTCAGTTTCGACGTCATACCCATACACCCATATCCGTCACCAGTTATGATTTGTTTGAGCAATTCTGGATTGTCGTTAATTTCATTAAGCAGCTCCAGAGCAACGTCAATCCGACACTGGTATTGATCGAAATTCAACAAATTGGGAACAAATTTTGCTGCCACTTATCTCATACCCAAATGATCTAAAATAATAGCTTGACAAGAGCCAAATGAAATGCCAACATCTTCAACAACTTCCTTGATACTGATTCGGCGGTTGTCCATAACTATTTTCTCCGCTTTTTTGATGATACTAGTTATTTGATGTTAGCACGCCTATGACGCTCGTCATCTTCAACATCTTCGTGGCCCTCTTGGAAACGTTTGTACCAGTTACAAATGCTTGTTTTATTCATAGAAGAATGCCAAAAGTAACATTTAATATGTCCAGTACTGTGGTGCACTCTATTTCATTCTTAAGACAAAACGTAATACAAATTTTTTATTCCATTTTTTTCACCAGTGAAAAATCGCGGTGACACGAAAACAGAAGTAATCTTATTGACAGCTGACAATAAACTAAATTATCAATAAGGCTGCAGTTGTCAACATATGTTTGGAACAATATCTACCAATAAGGCAACAACAAAAATTTGACAGTTATACTTCTACAACTCATAAAATTAAAAATTCCTCAAAATTATCTGATCATACCTCGTATAACGTATAAGAGAAGTTTTTATGGATTAAATTGGAACTTAATAATAAACAATGTGAACAAGTTCATTAAACCCATGTCGAAACAAATTAATGATATCCTTCGCGAATGTCGGAAAATAGCCAATGTAATATCAATCCATAAAAAAGCAGAAAAGTATTGCCAGTTTTCAACTAGTGGTGTGGATGATGTGGAGAAAGTCTATGAAATGTGGAGTAATGTCTATGAAAATCGTACGTTATTTCAAGAACAATATTTTATCCAAACTCTATCAATACAGAAAGAAAAGAAGACCGTAACAATGTGTATTCTTTTTGATGACAGAACTTTAACTGCAACAGGAAATAACATAATGCAAATTAAGGTAGAATGTTGCAAGTTCAAGGTCATGTACTTACGGGCCTTGTCTTGGTTGTACAACAGGTTGCAATTAGAAGAAGAAACATAAAAGTTAATATTTTCACTAAGAAAAGTTGAAAACGGAAGAAGTAAAATTTCTGAGAATTTAGGTAGACTCAACTCTAAAATGGAAACTTCACATAAATTCAATTTCTGTGATACTCGCAACCAATATTCTTTTAATACGTGTGCTTGCTCAAAATTTTCACGCTGATAGAAAATGGTTTGAACTATATAGATGGCAGGCATTTAGAGTCTTTAAATTCAAATATTTCCTTTATTTTATTTAAAGGAAGCCGGAAGCCTTAATCTATGGCCACAAAAACTTAGCTAAATGGAAGTTGCGTAGTAACGTCCACGATCAACACGAGACACAGCCAACATGTTGTCCCTCATTAATATAGATTAATGAAAACATAAAAGGCCTAGTCCAAATCGAAGGATATTTAATATATTACCGAATCAGATGATTCGGTAATATATTAGAGAATAAAGTGTTGAGAATTTTAAGATAAAAATCATACGGTGGTTTAAGTTGGCCCTTTTCACTCACTTCAAGAATTCTTGATAACTGATTTCAGTATTTTATTGTAGATACAATGTATTTGTTTTGTAATATAAGTTTTATCTCTGTTTCTTTGTCAATATTTAGGTGCATGAGTTATGTTATAAATTTTAATACAGAATTTTTATTCTTGCAGCATCATGAGCAAGTTCAAAAATATAGTTCGACATTGGAAACACTATTGTTTACTCAAGATTTGGATATGCATATTTTGGCAAATTTTCATCAGTTTGTGTCTTTACAGTCATAATTATTTTGTTTGTATTACATTTTATACATAAGATAGCTCAGTATTTAGTTATATGTTCAATGGTCAATTTATATTTATACAATTGTCCAATATTTTTTATTAAAATTATTATTCTCAACTATTAATCAACTAATTTATTCTCAGTATAAGAGCTTCTTTTTATAATTGTCCTTATTATTTTTTTTAAATTACATGCATTTAGATTTCTAATTCTTCTAGTTTTTCCTCGAATAAGGATTTATGTAGCATATGACAATTTTGATAATTAGAAGCTAATGTTTTTACTTAAGTTCTGCATATTTTAACATTTTATTGTTTCGACTTCAAACACTTCATTTAATAAAAAATAATATATAAATCAAATAAAACTAATTTAACCATCTTCGTAATCTTCAACATTTCGCGAAAAAATCATGAATCTGTAACTTTCATAAACCTACAACGAACATTTCGGAATAATACAGATAAAACAAAAACCTTTAAGCCCTGAAAAGTGCAAGGTTGCTCAAAAAGTCATGAGAAATACTTGACAATATTTCCTGAAATGTTAAATGAGTTCAAATTTGCACTTAACTTCAAAGTAATTCCGATTCTCAGTCTGATCTCTTTTTTTCTCCCGATTCAAATAGATCCATCTCCGACAAGCGCACGTACACTATTCTTACTATTAGGTCCGGATAATAGCTAAGAACACTAAAATTCTCTTTGCTGAGTCAAAATGCAGCCGAACTCCGTTTCTTCATAGAATTTAAAGTAACCTTTTAATTATAAATAATGTCTTCTCCAAATTATATGTTCATCTCGCTTTGTGTCTGTAAGTCCTTGAAACTCGCCCGTTATATAGATTAAACCTGACCTGCCTCCATTATCATCTTACAATTTAAAATACGTAGGTATGTATGTTCGTGGATAAGTCCATCACCAATCTTTCATATATTGAAAGTCAAAAGTGTTCGGATATACAATAGTTGAGATACTTGCAACTAGATTGCGTCTGATAAGCTAATTGACAATTAGAAGTCAAGAGTTTAATTATGAGTCAAGTTTATGATTTGAGTCGAGTTATACTCAAATTATAACTATGATTAACAATTACAAAATATTTAAAAATATTATTATAATGTTTAACAAATATTTTATTTATTGAAATTTTAGTTACCTATTTTATTACAAATTATGAATGGGAATACTCATTAATAATAAACATAACATATTAAAAGTCGAACATTTTAAAATTAAAGAATCATATAAAAAGATATACTCTACCAAATAATTTAATTTTGAAAATAAAATAAATATATTTCAGTCTCCAATTTGCTTAAATCTATTATGATTCATTATCTTTGAGTAAATTAATTACACGTATTAACATATTTAAGTTAATTGATGTTTCGCTATCAATTACATTTTCAGGATCTCTAGCGGCTTCCACACATTTTAAAATCTCTTGTAATTTGATATCAAAGTGTGAACATTTGAAAATCAGTTTTGCTTTTTGATAATTTGTAGCCAATGCAAAAATGATCGAAAACACGATATTCTTTTCCACTATAGTTCCGTTATATAATTTTATATTAAGAAGATGTAAAAATTCACCTGTAAAAAGTTGTATAAAATAAATACAAAAATACACATGAATCCAAACTTATTAAGTCAGAAACAGATGAGAATCAAGATGACTATACAAAAAATCGCGAAAATATGCCAAAATATACTGGCTAGCATAAAAAACGTGGTATTTACCATTTTTATGCTTCATAGATTTTAGGATATTCAAGGATATTTGTCTTGTTTGTTGTTTTAATAATTTAATTTCCACCCTGACCTCATGGTGATATATCTAGACGTCTTATTTTCGATACTTAGCATGAGTAATTAATTATACAAAGATAATATATGAGAGATAATGCATCATCTTAATTATCTAATCAAACAAAATCTAGAGTAACATAAGAGTACTTACTGTAGGTAAGAAGTCGAGAACGATTTGACGAGTGAAACGATATATTACGTATTACCTCCAAAGAAGATATTCGATTAATAATGTTATTGGACTTAGCTAATGTTACTAATAATTCTAGAATATCAGCATGTTTGGCGAGATGAACTTGACCTTCTGAATAACTGGTTAAGAAATTTAAAAATTTAAGCCAAAATAATTCTACTTTTTCCCACGGTTTATGTTTCTTTGTTGTTGCTGGATGAATTTTTATTATGCCTTGTAGTAAGTTTGTCTAAAATAATAAAAAGTTGCATCTGGAACATATAATTACTATAACATATAACAATATAACTTCTGTGTAACATATCACATCTTCTGTGTAACACATAATTAACTTTTTTTAATTAGTTCAAACAAGTCAGATTATTCCATTGTTTTTAAAATAATTTTAGTAACATAAAAGGGCATAATCTCGTAAACTTGCTAAAGACAGTGGACCAAAGCGCACAACGTTAAGTAGAAATAACCCTTTTTTGCCACCCACTGGATATCCTCTTGGATAATCATAAGGGCCGTTTGCACCACTGCTACTTAAATCTTAAGCATATTATAAATCAAGTAAGTAACAGATTTTGCATTGAACAAAAATTTTAAGAGGACCTTAACCTCTTAAGTTCTTAAATTTAAATCGTCAAATTTTACCACTTAAAAAACCTTTTAATATAAATATAAGAGTAATATGGATTTACAGTAAATTGAATTATATCCAATTCTAGAGTATTATTTAAAGTATTAGAAATAGTAAATGTTGGTTTGCCTCGACAAATTTATAACAGAAATAATTATTTCCATAGTTTGGATGACTTATCTTTTTATAGAAGACTCCGACTCACCAAAACTAGAGTTCTAGTTCTTTTTCTGAAATAGAAGACGTGTTGGAATATCCTTACAGTAGGTAGATACATTTGTTTTTTTGTTACAACAAGCAAGTATTTAATAAATTTCGATTAACCAAAAATTGATTTCGGAAATCGTCCTGACTCTCCTGTAAACCAACTGCTCATAGCATTAAGATTTTATGCTACTGGCAATCATCTCTTAAGTATTGCTGATTTTGCTGGGGTACATGTATCGACATGACTGCATTGTCCCCGACATACATAAAACTTCCTCAAAGTGAAGCCGTAAAAAACAAGTGCCATGCACAAATTTTATAAAGTTGCAACATTCCCAAAAATTATAAGGGTTCTAGATGGTACCCACATTATTATGCCTTGTAGTAAGTTTGTCTAAAATAATAAAAAGTTGCATCTGGAACATAATTACTATGTAACATATAACAATATAACTTCTGTGTAACATATCACATCTTCTGTGTAACACATAATTACCTTTTTTTAATTAGTTCAAACAAGTCAGAGTATTCCTGACTTGTTTGAACTAATTAAAAAAAAATTATATATATATATATATATATTTGCCATTACCTGCCATGCCATTACCTGGAATTCTACATTCCAGGTAATTCTACCTGGAATGCCATTACCTGGAATTCTACATTCCAGGTAATGGCATGTAGAATTCCTATTCCACTTGCAATTTCAATTGTTTGTATGTAATAGAGCAGTTGATACTGAAGTATTTAGAAACAGAAAACATTATTTTTGTATTAACACCCAAGTCATTTGTGACGCAAATATAACAATTATTGATTTAGTAGCAATGTGGCCCGGCTCTATCCACAATTTTCAACAATTTCAGGATTTTATTTTCAATAATGTTTATGTATTTATATATAATATTTAATAACACATATTTTCTGTTCGGAAAAATTAGCACAACGCTTTTTCTGAGATAAAATTTTTAAAGATAAAATTGTACCAAACACGTACACAAAAATGGCGAAATTTGTATAAGTAGGTTGACATACATTAGATTTCAGAGTAAATGACAGAAAAATTCCATTACTTCAAAACTTACACTCGTCATATCAATTTAATGTTTATCTAAAAGCTTAATTCAATTGGTGCAATACACTTTATTATTTAAGGAGGCCCGTTCGCGTCTCATTATGTTGCTGGAGAAGTATTTGTACGGCAAGGGATGGGAAGAGCAATGCGGATTTCCATCCTCATAGTCTGTGGTTGCATATTTACTTTTAAGATCCTCTCTCCCAAAAACAAAAAAAGTATAATGTTACATATTAGTATGAGATAAAATTCTTACTTTCATAAGTAATATTCTGCAATCTAAATTTCCAACGCAATTGTACAGAATTTGGAAGCATATATCAAGAATTTGGAGATCGTGAGTTTTACTAATTAAATCCATTTCTCGTCGTATTAAATCGCTCAGAGAGTATAAAATGGAGTTACTGGAATTTCTTCTTGAGTCAGAAATCGCAAACATTGGTAACAATGATTGACATCCTAAAATGAGAGAAAGTGCTCTCGTATAACACAGCATATGCTTCAAAATAATCAATAAACATATAGATTTGTGGAATCTAATCAAATTACATTTGAATAACTACAGATTTAATGTAACTTACCAATATTAGAGTCTGAACTAAATGTGCACAACATTTTCAAAACAACCATCATCAAACTTTTTTGTACATTAAACCATGCCCACAGTTTGTAACAAAAATCAGCTAAACCTAGCTCGGAAACTGCATGTTTCACGTCTTCACTATCATACATAAAATTTGTTAGCAAACCAAATAACTGTTCTAATTCTCTGATAATGGGGTTCAAACGTTTTCTATCGGTGCCTCTCCGCATAGAATCCACTGATTCTATGTTAAGTGCACTATAAATGCCATTTATCTGCTTGAATATAAGTTGTAATAATTCGTTGTTTAAAGCATAAAGTTTAGCTTCTGTTGAAACAATTAACAAACTACTTAACACCTGTATTAATGAGAGTTTGCGCTTAATAGACGCATTGGGTGAGAGCGTCAATACTTCGTATTGCTTTATAAACGTTTTACATAATTCAGCCCCTGCTATAATAAAATTAGTCGCGCTTCTTTCTGTACTTAAATTGTTTGATGAATATAAGCGACCGAAATAAATGCACTTCTGAGGATTGTTTCTTACAGTGTTCTCGCGGGTATTGGACTGTTTTTGAAGTTTTGATACTCGAACTGAATCCAAAATTTCTTGCATTAAAAAATTCTCCGCGAAATTACACCTTTTGTTCAGGTTTATGTCGCATTGTAATAAATGTATTAAGCATATGAGAGCAGAACATTGAAGCTCTAAAAATTAAAGCAGATAAATCTTTAAATTTGAAAACACGAAATTAGTAACTGTAATAATATAACACACAACAAATGTTTTAAAATAAATTTTATTTACTTATTGCAAACCTTAGGATCCACTTAACTGAATGTGAACAGTTTTTGTTTGAATTTGAGTTTTATTAATCCAACAAATGCGCCTTTCTATCAATTAATAAAAAATTTTAGACAAAACCTACAAACTTTGTAAAGTGATAGTCCTTTTCTTATCAAATTAGTTTACTGACGAGTCGACTAAGTTTTCTGACGAGTCGTACGAATCGCGTCCGAATTGACAATAATTATTCCAATGAACGCGACATACTCAGCGAGGTGCCTCAGGTTCTTAGACCTCTCCTGTTTTTGTGCTATATAAGTGACATGTCAAATCCGATGGAAAACCGAATCTTTGCTGACGACACGAAACTTTTGGGTTATCCAAGTGACATAAACAACAACACCTATGCAAACCTGGCCAAACTTTATAATTGGCTACTGCACTAAACTTCGATAAATGCACAGTTTTACCTATATATGTATGACAAACCCTGAAAAAAATAAGACTCTCCGGAAGCGCATTAAAAAAGTAACCTCTCAAAGAGATCTTGAATTATTGTTTGTCATTATTTAATGTGGGTATAACATATAAACGGCATAATCAAGAAGGCTAACACATGAATTTATTTAACAAGAAAAGCTTTCCCACATCTAACATGTCAGATGTTCTCAAGTCAACATTCGACCAATACTCGAATATGGTTATTCAATGTGGAACCCGTACTTTAGCAAGGACATCGAGGTGCTTGAAAAGGTCCAAAGGGCAGCAACTAAGATTCCAGGTTCTCCCAGAACTCTGCCATACGAAGCGCCGCTTTCAACATTAAAACTACTACTCTATTGGAACGTAGAAATAGAGGCGATCTAATTGAAACCTACAAGATCGTTAATAGTCACTGCAACTGTGACTTAGAGGAGCTCTTTACAAAAAACACAACTTTCAGTTGCGAGGTCACAGGCTAAAATTAAAAACAGAACGATGCACCACGAATCCACGGAAACACTTCATCAGCAAAAGAGTCGTTCCTCTCTGGAACCCACTAGCATTATGTTGTCGAGACGAACACAAAATACATATTCAAGAACCAACTAGATTTTAAAAAGTGTTACAAGAACGTGCGCGTTCGCGTAATTGCACTTCATATCATCTCCGAGTTGTCTACGTTAATAATAATAATAAAATTGAGTTCGAGTTCTAGAAATAATGTCTTTTAAATTATTTAAAATTACATCCTCACCATTAAACTCCGTCGTTCGAAGAGCTTCACAAAATGTATTTATAAACGCTTCTTGCTCTTTAAACTCTGAGAGAATTGAAAAAATTATTACAAACATATCATTAAATTTTATGTCCTTTCTTGTATTTTCACTCTCAGCAGTATCAGCTTCCAATAGAATACTTAATAAATTAAATATCGAACTCCATAAATTATTTCGAAGAACTAGTGAGTTAGAAATTCTTGTACCTAAAAGATAAATTTTGCAAAATTTTAATTATTAATTTTAATTATTAGCTAATATAATATATAAAAAAATTATATGTTTCAATATGTAAAAAAAATTATTCTTAATTTAATTATCTTATCAGCTCTTGCACAAAATATTTAATCGAATCACGTACTACTAAACTTTATGACAACCTGTTTTTGAATAATCTATGCAAGCTCCCGAAATGTCGCTTTATGGACTAGCGAAGAATGCCGGCCTAACTCCCACCCCTTGACTAGAGCTGCAGAATAATACGACCTTGAACTTGGCCCTCCTTAGAAAGGAATGCGGCTACATCCTGCGTTCGGATTTTAAAAATTAACATTGTTTCCTCAAATGTAATAGACTTTACTGCAATTTCAATTTATTAGAATTTAATTTATAGACTAAGCTAAGCTGGTTGCATCAGATTATATTTAATTCAACCCTTTATTTTTTTGGTACATGGCAATATTAAGCTACAAATTTTTCCTTGAAATTTTTGTTACATCTATTACGTGAACTGAGTCGCAAAATATTCTTTGTGGGTCACACGCGGCCCGCAAAGTTGATATGATTGAATTGGAGATTCAAATGTTTTTCATTTTTAGGGATAGCATGTATCTATACCTTAGAAATAATATTTTTTTACATTATACTCACAATACAATTCGGGATTTAATAACGATAATAATACATGCAAAGAATCTCTGGTATTGCGGATCTCAGTCAAACAAGATGAATTCACTTTTACACTACGGCATAATAGTATACAAATAGCTGTATTCATTTCCATAATATCACAGTATATAGCCAACTCCCAATTATTTGATAATTCTAACTTCGGCACTGTTAAACACCTAAAATCAGAATAGGTGTTAAGGGATACAATACTTACAAAAAATGTATTACATTCGCCAGTTTTAAAAGTATATAATTTAAGAGATTAAAAGTAGAATAATATAAACTACAAAAAATACAAACACATCCGAACGAGTTTTGATAATTATAACATATGTATTATCAAGATTTATATAAACACAAAAAGTTAAATAAAAGTTACGAAGTATGAAGTAGTTATGGAAAAATTAAAATTTCAAATATTCTTATTTATAAAACTATAAAAAGCATTTTTTCAAACAAAAAATAATTTATAACGTATTTTTATAAACTGTTAAAAGTGTTAGTTTACTAGTGGTTATCAAGGCGTTGAATAATTTATGGTTAGTTTGGTTAGTCTGCACTGCAGAAGTCCAAAATTATTTCCGTATCACGTTAGGTCAGTGATTCCCAAACTTATTTGACCTATCGCCCCCTTTCCAGAAAAAATATTACCCAGCGCCCCCTGGATTTTTTTT